>JAQGAV010001988.1:0-17762 GCA_034691345.1 Phasmarhabditis papillosa
CTGAAAAACCGGGATCCTGAAGAAAAACCGGCCTTACCCGGCCCGGCCCGGCCTGACCTCCAAAATTTCAGGCCGGGAAGGCGGGGCCGGATAACCAGCTCTGGCACTGGTCAGCGAGAGATCCAAATCAATTACATATAAAACTCCTCGCATCGTTATTGTCGACGGACGTGTCTGACGCAGGTTTGAGGTTTCCTACTACTGTATAATTTGGCATATTCTTCAGCAAATACTGTAATAAAACAATGCAAAACAGCTATTATAAGCTATTTTTGACTGTTGAATTCAAAGCGACGGGCTCACTATTGCGTGCGCTGTTCAATTAATTATTATTGACATGCGTAGAATTCAAAACTAAGTAGAGTCGGATAACTTCTCCAGCTGCCAGTCCATCAAAATAGTGAAGGGTGTAAGCGACCATGATTGCTAAAATTAATATATAAGTATTTAAAAGTGAAGTAGAATACAAAAATAAGATAATTAATTGTATAATGGAATATAATAGAATACAGTACAACACGGCAAAAAGTTAAGCAAAGTGCATTTAAACCTAATTAAAAACAAAATAACAAAATTGTATAAGTTTACAAAATATAAAGCTGATATGTTGATAAAAATACAAAATTGATATGAAGTATAAAGCCTGAGAGATGGAATAACAAAACAGTTTGTGTAGCTTTTTTCAGAAAACAATTCACTTAGAGTGTGCGGTTTCTGGTCTGTTCTCTCTCCACTGCTTGATTGCTGGAATGGAGTGAACCTGAGCTTCGAGGGCCTTTAAGGCTGGGTAAGCATCCAGAAGATTGGAGTCATTCTTGCCAAAATAGGCAAGGTATTCAGCGACGAGGAAGTCAACCCAGGTGACGGAGTCTCCGACCAGGAAACCACTTCCAGAAGAGGATGCAGCCTTCTCAAAAATGGCGAAATGCTTCTGAACTGCGGGAAGGAATAGGCCCTTCTTGAGCTGTTCCTAAAGAAATATACATATGGTTAGTAATACAGCGGGGTTATTTCAACTTTCTAAAGCGAAGAACAGTATTCTCAAAAAATATTCGTGGATCACTCTCGCGGTGAAAGCTGTCGGTGAAGGATATAATTCTGTCAAGCAGTAACTTGAAGAAAGGTCTGAATCGGGGAAATTTCAAAATTTTAGGGGCCGGCCAACATCGTTAAGAGGTCTGTCAGGAAGGTGAAAAGTCAATTCTCTCTAAATCACCTACTACACCTTATGACACCGCGCTACCGGTCTAGGCTTTCAAATAACCTACGGTTCTCGTTAGAAACCCGCTGTTGTTAATGTTGTTATCAGAGTTATATTTGAAACAAACTATGTCTGTTTTACCACCTTGACTGTAGGATAGCGTCTGATGTTCCTCTAGCGTTGTTCAAAATTTAATTCTTTTCAACTTACGCAGCTTAATTTTCCAAAACTGAAGTTTTGAAGCGAATGCCGGTACCCTCGGCACTCTAACTAAACATGGTCACAGGGGCATACCCATCCCCTACTTTGGCCAAACCAAAACTTCCCGGCAATCTAGCGCCACAGGCATCGCCGCCGTCCCCAACTGGCCCAAATATAACATTTTTCGACCTTTTATGAAATCATTATGATATTTCTTGAAAAAGACTGTATGCTATTTTCTAAAATTATTGATTTTTATTCCGCATTTTTATTCTTGAAAAAGACAAGTTTCCATGTACTTTAGTGAGTTCCCCCCCCCCCCTCACATCCCAGATTTGATAAGTTTTTTTGCTTACCAGATCTCCATTCCCGTAGACAATCACAAGAATGTATGGTTTGATCTCAGTCCAGAAATCCCTCCACTGGTCGGCAATGGCGTCAACCTGGGCGGAGGTCCAGTCACACTTTCCAGCCAAATCTGCAAAGTCAGGTTTCAAAAGAAGATTTATTTTTTCACCAAGAATTAGTTTTGATGAAATTTCTGGTGACTCAATTAAGTATCAATACAAATTTTATAATTTATGTAGTAGTGTTTGGTATTACTGTTTAAAAACTGTCGAATTTAGGGTCTTGGAACTGTGAAAAAAGGAAGCTAAGCAGCCCTGAACCTCAGAACTGATACCCTAAGTTAGAAAACAGCCAACATCAAAACTTACTGAATTTTCTAGCCAAATATCTGGCAATAGCGAATGACTGTGGTAACTTCTTGCCGTCAAATTCAAGGACTGGGAGCTGACCAAAAGGCATTTCTGCAATGGGTGTTCATCAGTTTTTTGTTATCTTGAATTTTTTAATCAAGGAGAAACTTGTGTGATTCTATACACTGTTAAGTTTTTTTAAAATTTATGATACCGTTGTAAGACCTAGGTGTTCAGCAGGTCAGGGCTGGGAATTTCACGGGCCGGGGCCGAAAATTCAAAAAGTCGGCCCTTGCAGGGATAATTTTTTTATAAAAATCGACTGATTTAGGTGAATATTTTAATAAATAGTATCAAAAAACATCAATAGGTAAATCTTATTGCATTTTTTACTGTTATTACCAGAAAATTGAAATGAAAACTAACTTTTTTGAAGAATATCCGCTAAAAATATAAGCTAGACTAGGGTCATATATATATACAGGATAGATGCGGGAGACGAGATCGACATACCGCCTATAAACCACGAGAGATTGCAACGTAAGTATTAGTTAATACAGTTTGTTTCTTGTGACAACAATACGGCCCTGTTAGCAATAGACCAAAATGTGGAGCAATTCTTCCCGTAGAGCGCTATTTTATTTAAAGGAAAGCCATAGATGGAATAGAACTGGCCACGGGCGGGATTTCAACTGGCCCGATCTGTTTGTGCCGCGGGCAAGGCCGAGATATTTATACCACGGGACTACCATTCTCACCTAAGGACCGGACAAAAACCCCCCATTTCTCATATTTGCTTATATTTATCAATTTCTTCTTCGGACGGGCTAGCCTCTCAGCTTGTTTAGTTTCTTTCTTGAACATTAAGGATCCCACATTTTCCAAAGAAATCTCTTAAAAACTAAAATTTATTGTATTTTAGCAGAAAAAGTATTTGGTAACATGACTGGAATTGGTATTTCGGATGATTCGGATGAAGATGGAAACATATATGAAGATGTAGAAGATGTACAGTCTTCAGATGAAGAATTTAAGGTAAAACAGGGGGGTCTCGAAGGGAAAAGAAGAGTACGGTAGCTATTTAAATAAGTTTAGGCAAAAGAATATTAAAACATGTTCCTATCAGCCTTCTTTTGAAATAAAACTAATGTTTGCAAAGGAGGCTATAGTCTCATGCAAGAGTTACATATCCGACGCGGTATTATAATGTGGAGCGGTGTTAGATAGACCATGAATAAAAAAGATTTCCTCTAGCACAATGAAAATGAAAGAACACTGTATTCTCTCGCACTGCAAGCATAGCTCTTGCTACTATTGTATATGACTATCATTGTCAGATATAATATAAATTCAATAAGCAATAAAATATATTCAGTTCAACTAAAATATATAAATACTAAAAACTACTATAGTCGGATTCAAAAGTAATCCGGCCGTGTTAATAAGCAGGAGTGTTGCAGTATTTATACTAGCAAACGTATCGAAGCATTCACGGCCTTATTTCTTTTGAATCTAACTATATGAAATATGTATTTAAGGCCGCAGGACGTGTTGTTGACGGTAATGGTCAGATTGAACTCAGCAGTGGAGACGAATTTTAAAATTTATTTTGTATTTAAATTAATAAAGACTTTATTATTCATTTAAAAGGTTTCTTAAGAACTTTTATATAAACAGAGAGTAAGGTATTAAAATCTTTTAACTCTATTACACTATTTCATAATCATCTTTTTCACCCTCCTCTCAACGGGTCTAACCATTAGAAATATCAGAAGGTTTTCACACAGCGTAACCTGTAATGCACAATTCTTCTAATGTATCCTATATTATAATTAAACTCATGTTTTGGCACTTCTCTCGCTAAATATCGTCTTTGTCTCACTTGCAACCCTTCTCATGCACTTTCTTGCTATTAGCCACTTAGTGGCACATTGCTGGCCGATACTGTCAGAAGAATAACCATATGTTAAGCCATTTTGGATACAAATGGACACTTTACATTAGATCTTTGATAATATTATAATATTTAAAGAATACTGTTATTTTACTTAAAATATACATAGATTTAGCAAATTTAAGAACTTTTCACGCAAGATGAATTTGTTTTAGAGAATTCATGAGAATGATTAGAGATGATTTAAGTATTAAAGTTAGAATATAAAAGTCAGTAGAGTTTTCTAATAAAGAACTTTCGACATCCCTTATTGTTCTTAAACTTCTTTTACATTCTATTAGAATCAGTTATTTCCATCTCTATACATACCGTGTGTTTAGGTTTTTAGTCCATCGATAGTTTTGGTTTTAACAATAAGTAGAAACCGGTTTGCCGACAAAGTTTCAGCGCTTAACGCCGTAAACCCTGTCACTCTCTTCTAACAACTCTTACTAAACTATAGACTACAACTATAGACTGGCTACTAAAGGACTGTATTAAGGTCACAGAAAGGTACGATGGGCCACACTTGATTTTCGGGCCGGGCTTCAAATTCGGACCAATGGGTAGTCCCTATGAACTTTCTATTAAAGGTCTAATTTAAAGGAATAATGCTAAGGTCTGCTTATGTCTGCCCTCTCTCCCTCCTCTCTTCTTCTCTCACAGTGTTCTTTAACTGATCTTAGCCAGTCTCTACGTTTCTTTGACTCAGACAAAGACGCAAGTAGCGGCGAGCCGGCCGGCCGGCTAATGGCAATAAAGCCGCCAAAACAGTTAGAGAAGATTTCAATCAATCGATAATTGAATAGAGTATTAAATATGTTTATATTAAACTAAATGAATAACAATGAGACAAATGAACGAGTATAAGTGCTGATATAAAGGAAGATACCCCTAATTCTTAACAAGATACAGCAGTTTTCACTATAAACCTGCCAGATCCTAGATATTTATCTTCAATATTGCCATGAATACTTAGTTTTTACAAAATAAAAAACTACAAAATTGTATAAAATAACAATTTCCAGGCTAAATAGCGAAATTATACCACTTAACTATGAATAACTTCTTATTCATTATATAATTTCTAGTAAAGTTTATTCTAATTATTTTAAATAACTCTTATAATTCTTTATTTAAACTATTCTTCCCCCTTTTTGTTAGTTTTCCTTTTCTTAGGTCTGTTTGTCCGCTTTCAAGGGTTTTCTCAACTCAACTGATTAGCGTTACCGACAACCGCACTCTAACGCATAATTTTAAAATAAATTTGGAAGATACTAAAGGGTTTTACTATATATTTTTATTAAAATAAAAGATTTATTATTAATATTACCTTTAGAACCTTGTTTTTCATGAAAATAGGCTACAAAATGATTTGTTTTGATTTTTTTCGGGAAACTAGCCGCCTAGTTTGAAATATATATAGAGTTAAGAACATTATAAAAGAGAAATTAAAAGTTATATATAAATGTTATATAAAAATGAAGAAAGACATGTTGTCAAAAATCTCTATAAATGTATTTAGAAGCCGTATATAAAGGAATGAACGTATAGAAAGGACGTACACTAGAAAGTTAAATTATCTTATAAACCTTACTATTCATATATTACTTCTCTATATATATATTATAAGCTTTCTTTCCTTTTATATATTTTATTCTATTTTATTCCAACGTTATTCCCCCATTACACCTGTTAAATTACTTCTTTGCATTGATTATAATCATTGCCGCTAAGGTCTTATTAGTTGCTCCATTCATATAGAAAATAGTCAGCCGTCACAACTCTCAATTTGTCCTTAAAGAGTAAAATTAGTAATAAAATATATATTAAATTAACTTTAATAATAAAATAACTATTTTTAAAAGGGCCTCAGATGTATTTTGACCATGGCTAGACCAGCTGGGCCCAGTCTCTCATTTCATAGATTTAGTTTTTTAGTTATTACAAAATTAAGTATGTTTTAATTAAACTTCTATGTTTTAGACAGATCTTTAATTTTAGGCCTCGGTACAGTTTCCCTAAAAGTTAATAATATATAGGTGCGGTCCCCCATTAGGTTGGTACCAGCAGTTTGTCTGTGTCTCTGTGTAAATGTCGCTCTAGTGCTAATTCCTCTCTAACAGTCCTTTAATATTCGTTTATTATCCCTATTATAATACATATATTTATTATTATTACTACATATAATATTGTACAGTAATATTCTATTAGTTTTACATCTAACGCTCGTTACTATGCATTTAGACATTGATTTAGGCCAGCATTGCTCGCAAAGAGAAAATAAAAAGATCTTTTGTTGTACATACAATTAAGATATATTACTCATTTTATATATAAAAGGGAGTTATATTCAAAAATAACTATAGTTAACAATAACTTCAGTATGATATATATAATAGATGTATAGACCTTAATAGATCTGTACAACTAGATGGTTAACCTTTATAGTCTATATCATTAGCTAGTTTTCTATCTTGAGGTAGCACCGGTGTTATACATAACAATGAATATAAATATAGTAGATTGGGGCAATTCCTTTAAAAGTACATTTATTTGAATCAAACATCGCCGATACAGATTATAAAGAATAAAAGGTTAGCAAGAAATATTAGATATAACTGTTTCTTATTAACAATATCCTCACTAGGCTATTCTTCAGCCTTCATTTGCCGTGAAGAGTCGTCATAAAACGGTCTTCCTTACGATACTGTAGGTAAAATACAAGTTCATTTTATTCAGAACTTCTAGATCCTATAAACTGTCTTCTCGGTCACCGAATCTCTTCCTGTAGGATTCCCCCTACCCTATCCATATTATTCATATTTCCTTCGTTTGGGAGTGTTTGGGTCGTTTTTGTTGGTTTTCCCTTCGTCTTCCCATAAGCCTCTTATTTCTATTGATTTCAACTAAGCGTTAGGGTCTTTAAGCACCCTAAGACCACACACAAAACTAATACATTAATAATATAACTAAATATATATAATTATGTATAAAGTTGTATTTAACTCTCTCAACTCTTTGTTCACTTAAGAACTAATTAAGGTATTACGGTACTTCATCTAACTTGAGATTCGAGATGTTCATCTTTTATAATATGAAATATTTCATACTCTTTAAAAGCCTATTATTCTCTAGAAATGATTTAGCACTTTAACCTCTAAGATATTACGGTATTCTTTATCATTAGACTGACTATTATTATTTTTAACACCGCTGTTCTCTAATATTCACCACCCCTCTCAGTTGCGTACAATATTACTAGCTCTCTTTATAATATAATATATTTTGAGCGCGGCTAGGGTTTTGCGAGGAGTTTGCGAGTAGATTTACAGTTAATCGATGTGCGCGATAGATACACAACCTCCCGTCACTCAATAACCCTACCCAGACCACCCATTCGACTATATTTAACCCTAACAAATAGACCTTTAACAACAGGACAGTCCTTTAGTCTATTTATTAATAGAGCGCCAGATATGGCCTTATCTAAATCTCTGTCTATACTCTCTTAATACAGTGTACTCTATAATAAGGCTTAGGCTTAGGTCTTCCAAAAGAGCCACACACAACCATTAGTGCTTTATTATTAATATTTATTATTAAATTTATATAAAATACATTATATTCTAGTTTAAAGGGCTAAATTATGTTGTTAAGTGCGGTATTATACTAACGGCAGTGTTATATATTTGATGGGATAGTTTAAAAAATATAATGCTCTATTTCAATTGTATGTAACGTTTGTTAATATCAGCTAGTGAGCTAATAGTACCTAAATTCTTTATAAAATTACATTTTAAATGTAATTTATCAAAATATAACTGTATTCTCTCAGTATTTAACACACCACTCACAGAAAACAAAACTCTTTTGAACTGATAGTTTTTGCAATAGCTCTGTCTTTTGGGAGTCTAGTATGGCCAGATGATCCAGCGGGCCCGGTCCGGCCCGGGCATAGGTTGGATTGTCTGTGTGTGGCCTTAACTATAGCCTATATTTATAAATAAACCCCTTATAAAGTCTAATTTAGAGTTCTTTCTCCCTTTTGGTACAAATATCTCTGTTTTCTCTAAATATCTATTTTTCTATTGTAACTTTGTGTTTCTATTGGTTATGAATAATCAATATATAAATGCTAACATTTTACATTTTACATTCAATCTAAAAACCGTTAATATATACGTAGACACAAGTCTTCTATACAAAACCCTAGTCGGCGACTGGTCTGATCTAAGACGCGGTGTTAAAAAAAGAAAAAAGATTCATTTGCTCAATAATATACTAACTTTTAAGAAACTAAATAGTGTTATTATTATTTATATTGTATAATAATAATAGAATAATCATCAAAACAATGTAAGAGACTGTATTAACAACCAACTAAACTACAGTTACTTTAAAGGTCAATCCCCTTCGTACCTTATTAAACTCCCCTGCTTCGGATTATTTTTGACGCTAGCGTTATTTCGCCCTTTGCTTAAGCCTAAGAAGCCCTAGTAGGCCTTAATCTTGCTGCTCCAAAGCTCTTATGTAGCTAAGACCACGCCCACTTCTCTATTTAACTTTATATTCACTCAATGTTACCTTAACATCAACAAAACTAGAATCTAAAACTTAATTATAATTATTATTTAACAGAAGAAGGGTAAAAACACTGTGTTAAAACATATTTATATCTATCTAGTTTGTTTTGAACTTAAAAGAAAAATAATGATCTTATATAAATTAAAAGAATATCCAGTACTTTCAATAATAATCCCTTATTTCTTTAAAGTTTAATACTACCATCTAGACTAAAACTTATAATAATTATAGTAGGATATCTGCTGATTCTGTTATAATCTGTACTAGCGAAGCATCCTAGAAACAGCAGTATTAAATAATACAGAATCTATTTTTCAAGTGCAATGCTCTCTTTCTAACGTTGTTCATACTCTTTTACTTGATATATACTATATGCAAATGAAATTGTAAAACCTTAAAAGAACCTATTCTATATTTTAAAACTCCTTAAATATATTTAAATAAAAACCTTCATACCTTGTTTCGTTTAGGTATAATCTCTTATTATTTCGTTAGTAAGAGACCTTTGTAATGACCTTGTCTAATAAGGTTTTCCACTACCCCCAAACCCCTTTCTCACAACCAGTATTAAACAGTAACATTTCTATTTTCGTAACCATTTTCTCTATTTTAAATCTATTTTAATAGTTAAAACTGTATAGATTTATAATAATAATAATTTTGTATTGAATTTCAATCGCTTTAATACATTCTTTCGGCCGTATTTTCGCATGTAAAAAGTCGTTAGCTCTGTGATTTCGACGTTTAATAACAATATTTAAAATACTTTTATAAAAAGAAAAGTGTTCTTAGATATGTAATTAGATTAATAATTTCATTAGCTGTATTATATTAGACAAATGTTTTACAGAAACTGTTTATAACAACAAATACCTTGAATGCTAACTTAATGGTAGAAGCAAAAGCCAACTGTTATATACCGGTAGATCAAACACATTTAAAGACATAAATAACACTAATTTGCTTAAAGTTATTGATTTTCTAGTCAAAAGAGTACAAAAACTGTTTGACTATTGTTGATTTAACTATATAATATACCTATTTTATATAAGTAACTTTACATTTATATATAATTAAAGTAATTTAGTTATATTTTTGTTTTATTTGAGCGGGTTGGATCTTAGTTTAAACTCTTTTCTCTCTTTGCTGTGTAATGTTTAGCGTTAGGGCACAACGGCAAATCAACAAACCAAACCCCCCAACAGCCCACACATAAAGAATTAAACTTATTTAACTTATATACTTTATTAGTTAATTAATTAACTAAATAAACAATAATTAGATGTTTACCTGAAGAAAGAAGTATTTGAATATTCGTACAGAAGCCCTTGTGAGAAGGAAATATAGTCTGCTTCAGAATCTAGACTGTACTACGCCGGTCTTATCTCTATTGAAGTTTTGCCTTCAAACAATTAAATATTGGGCGATTCAAAACCGTTTTTAAAGCAACAACAGCTTGTATAGAGTAAAGCCTGTACTGTACAGTCTAGGTTTTAAAATTTATTATTTTTAACAAATTTATTAGATATAAGTCCTATTCTGTCCTATATGACTGTCTATAGATTAGCTAGATTTAGTCAGTTCGATTGTTTAGAAAAACATATCATATTTTCTTATAAAATTCTTAATTTAGTTTTAATATTAAATAAACTAAGTGTTTTTTTGTGTTTTCCCTTATTTTTCGTGAGTTAAACATTGCTGCTCATTGCTAGGTAACAAAATACATTCTTAGCCTTTAATATACTTTACATTATTTTACTACAACTTATTGAACACTTTGTATTTTTATTATTATTTAAATATTTTTATTAATATTAACTTTACACAACTATTTAGATATATAAAATGGAGGACAAAACTCGCTACAAATACGCTATTGTTAGGGTGAAAGAGACGTCTGTTGTCGACTTTTTTGGACTTATTGTAAGTTTAATAGAAGTAAATATAAAAGTATTAATAAAAATATTTTACAAAATAATTATGTATTAATAATTTGAAATCATTCCTACAGAGATATAAGTTAATTAGTTAACCCGAAGGGTTAAGAAGAATCTCGTTCTAAGGAATTTTATGTGAAGGTTGAGTTTTCGAAAGTTTAGAAGTTATAAAAGACCCTTTCATTTACAATGAATTTGGCCATTTCTATTGTTAACACAGTCTCTTACAATAGTTTTTTACAAGGAATAGGTTTGCAGTTAAATGCTACTAGCAACAGCCGCGCGAAATAAAAGCAAAAATAATTCGCTTATTCAAAGTGTTTTCTCCTATTCGTTTTTGAATAACACCGCTGCCCCTTCTGATACTGCGCCACCCCATCCTACCCCAAGCACAGCCTAAACAGCGAGTTACAGTAACCCTATTCCGGCCGAGACCGTCATTTCTCCTAAAAACTCGTACAATCTAGTTATTTCTGCTTATTTTCGTCGTTAATTAGTATTTGAATCTGCTATTTACCATTATTTTTTGTCTTTTTCTCTAATTCTAATAAACTCTACATATCTCCTTACTAATTTCATCCTCCGCCACGCTTTGAATGCTAATTTTTTGTTTTTCGAGAAGGAAGGCGAAATTCAACAAGTTGGCTAGAGAAAACGTCGTTGGTGGCAAAGCCTTAAGACTAGCCGCTGAGCTACCGGCGGACTAACAAAGATAAATAACGGACTTGTTAGATAGGGGGGACTAACGACTAGTCTAAGCATTCTGTACGGTTCTTGATAAAAGAATAATAAAACGGTATAACGGAATATTACTACCTAACACGACATGTAAACTGATTATGAATTTCTCCGAGGAAACGGTTTACCGTTTACCCACCCTATTGCCAGTACAAAAACGTGCCGAGGTTTCTTCTTGGAACGGACAATATATTCTCTTGATGACTACTATTATACTTCTGATTTAACCGTAGTGCTATTTTCTGTCAATACTTTACCAACCGAACCAATGCTGGGATTTCAAATACTTTTGCTTTTTTTCGTGCTTCGAACTTCATCACTTTGGGCTTTTTGTTGTTGGAATGAGCTGCTTAACTGAACAGTGCTTTTCTAACGGTGTTGTTTTTTATAGGTTAATTCAGTACCGATAAGTGTTAGCCGGTGCTGTTGCTATCCGAGTATTTAACAATTAGAATAATAAATAAATATATTTTATTGTCATTTACTTTAAAATAAACTGTTATTACAGGCTGGCAACGGCTACACAGACGTGTCTTTTGTATCGAATTTACATCAAACGATGGCCAAAGCAGATCCTAACGACGACTCGCCGACTCCACAATCCAGTAAAAACGAAGACAGGGTAGGTAGAACACAGTTTAATATAAGGATACAGTAACCCTAACCAGTTACCGTAAACATATAGCACAGCTTTATTATTGGTTACCGTAATCCTACTGACAGGGTTGCTTATTTTTGTAACGAATGTCACTAATTATGTAAAATAGAATGCTTCACTCTTAAGAGTACCTTTGTTAGTTGTTATTATACCTTTCCATCTTCTTTATATCCTAAAGTTTGCAATAAAAGTTTAAAACACCGTTGCGCCATGACCACAGATGATTCATTGACTACAGTAACCCTCTAATTGTAGGTTGCGGAATCAGAAGAGCGTTGTTCGTTGACTCCACAGAGTCCAGTAGAAGAGAAGTTTAGTTCTCATTTAACTAATCATATAGCAATGATGTGTAATGATGGAGGCACAAATGGAAATTCAGCCACAGATATTGTGAGTTTTAAAGAAGAAGTAAGTAATTATAATAATAATAATAATAATAATATATATATTAAGAGTCTTTAAATAATATTAATATATTTCTTTATTATTCTTATTAATTTATTACAGGACTTGGCTTTGAATGCATCTAGTGATCTACTCACTAACCTATTTGGAACGGTATGTATTATATTTAAACATTATTGATTATTATTAATAAAATAAGACTTTTCCCATATTAAAGTTATAAAACAACTTTGTAACACTTATCTCGTTAAAATGGCTCTTTCTAATATTAGTTGTTTTTAGCATAATCTTCCGATAAACATGACCGATTGGTCCTCTGATGTAAATGATTCGCCTTCTAAAGGAAACAATATGTCCAGTTTTAAACAACAAATGGTTAGTTTATTATAGAAATATATACATTATCTTTTATGCAATAAAATATTTAACACAACTATTTGCTATTAAAGACAAATAGTTTGCGATGTCATTAAGGCCTTTCATAATATTTTAAACTTACTAGGGAACGTTCTCAACTCAGGGTGGCCTTTCAAAAATCGATCAATATAGTTCGAAAGCTACATACTAGCGGACCTCTGAACCGTTTTTATTTTTTTGCGGCAGAGCCCTTGGTAGTGAGTTAGAGTTATTGTGTTATGACAAATAGTTTGCGAGGCCATTAAGGCCTTCATAATGCTTTCAGCTTGTTAGCTAAATACCTAAAGGGGATTTTGTTAATTTTAATGTAATATTTTTTAAACTTTTTATATTTTAGTGTCTTCAGACTCGAATGAAAGGTTGGCAACGAGAATATATAAAGGATGTAATAAATAATGGACATTATCCAACAGAAGAAGAATTAAAAGATATAGAACAGAAATGTGATCTTAGTAGGAAACAGGCAAGTAATATTATATTTATATAGTAAAGATTAAAATAAAAAGATTAAAAATAAGGTTTAATTATAGAAATTTAACAAAATTTAAAGAGTATATAGATTATATGGTTCCATTTTGGAGTATGATAGGCTGAGAAGGATGGAGAGAGAATATATAGTCCGATTCAAGAAAAATAATGGAGTGTTACTTGCGTATTTTTATGTAATTTTGCGTATATTTTCGGTTTTCGAATACTTTCAGAGCCATTTTCAATGAGATTCTTATTTTAACACTCCAGTACTACTCTTGAATCAGACTATAATAGGAAATTATCCATAGTTTCGGATAGATCTCGGAGTTTAACACTGAGTAGCCTGCCTAAATGCACTTTTTTATGTAAAAATACTTTTTAGTCGAAAGGCAAATAGTTTGCAGTTAAAGTTTTGTCTGTTATAAATAGAGCGCAGTTAAAGTTTTGTCTGTTATAAATAGAGCGCAGTTAAGGTTTTGTCGTTATAAATAAAGCGCAGTTAAGGTTTTGTCGTTATAAATAAAGCGAAAAACTAACCGTTTACAAGTCTATTTTTGGTAGCAATGCTCTATGGCAAATTTTGTAATAATCTTTGTAGCTTTCTCTTTGAAACTTTGAATCATTAATATTCTATAAATATTCTAAAAATTCTTTTTAGGTCCTTCGTTTCATCGCAAAAAGACTGACAAATCCCAATAGAAAACCCCGAACAGATTGGAGAAATGAAAAAGCAGCTGAATCCGACGTTCAAAACGGTTCGCCGGAGTAAATTCGACTACCGCGGTTATGCGAACTTTGCACACGGCGGTGTAGATAATAAAATATACGCAGAGGAATTATTCTTATCTTAGATTAGACCACCCATTATTTTAATTATTTAAGTAAAATAAAAGATAGAATCTACTTTACCATTAAAGCTTTTATATTATTTATATCTTTATATTACTTTATTCTTATATTAAGCTTTTTTACTTAGTTCAAAATTCTTCAGGCCTTCGTTTTTTCACTCTCCTGCCCTATAAGTTATATTTAAACGGCTTTTTAGCTCTATTTTGTATTTTACAGTCGTTTGTAAGTACTAGACTTCCAGCATAAGATTTATAAGGTTAATAAGTAATTATAAATACTCTGTAAACACTAATTTAACACCGCGATCATGAAAATACTGCACTGGAGGTCCTAGGCTTTATTAAATAGACGCGGTGTTGTAATTACTTTAATAACTTCTTTAATAATTTTCTCGCCGTCACCGTTTTTTCCATACGCAATGCTGCTCTTATGTGTCAATTGTTATTATAATTGTTAGTGTCTTTTATGTTTAAAAAGAACTCTGATTTTACGGTTATTTCCTTCTTTTCTTTACTTTTTTATATATTGTATTATCTCTTTTTATTAAAGATAATTACATAATACCATTAAGAATGGCTGAATAAACAGTATTGATTGATTCTTATCAATTTTATTATTAATTCTACCCAACAAACGGTACTAGTTTACTAAGAAATGGTACTACGACATGTTTATATGGTACCATTTGCCGCTTTTATACTAAATACAGTTGCAGTTGGACTAGGGTAAATAATATAATAATAATAATGATAATAATGTTATAATAATAATAAGAATAATGTTTTATATTATCTTTATAAAGAAGAAGGTTTATAGCGCAGATATCCTATAGAACAGTGTTGTTATACTAAATTAAACGGAAAACCGGTAAATTTGAGAGCCTTTTCTTCAAAAGAACGGTCATTATTATTTAACACGGCTACTACACAGAATATTAAGAATATATAATATTTATACAGTCTGTAATAGTATAAATTGTGCAAACTAAAAATAGCTTTGTTACTTAAGTAAAACAAAACTTTGCACTTCAAAAGTGTGAGTATTATAGAATTATAGAATATATATATTTTTTGAAATATATATATATAATATATTTAATATTAATATTCTTTAGTTATATATCTTCATCAATACAATTTGGTTCCTGGTCTATTTTACCATCATTAACAACTTCTTTACTTATTCCATATAATTGTATTTATTCACAAATACTTAACATATCATCATTGTTTCGTAAGTTTTAGTAATAATTAGATATGCAATTCAGAACCCTTTTCAATGAAACTAACAGAAATCAACACTTTTATATTCACTTTAAATAAATAAATAAATATATATAAATCACAACCTCGACTGTATCGCGCCGACCTTACTCAATGAGCGGTGTGTACAGTTCTGAATTGCCCAATTTTTAACTAAGAAACAAAATATAAAACTTAAAATATGTTTGTTACTATGTATTTGTCACCAGGATAGAGTTATAAGAATCCAACAATAATAAAAATACTAAATGATATATAAATATCTTATTATTAATAAAACTTTCCATTATATTTTAGTTTTATTGTCTTTTTACATTCGTCATCGCCAATGTGTTGAATATTATGGTCACAGATTACAATGGGAAGGAAAAAGGTCAGTTTTTATTAATTTAATATTTTTGTTTCTATTTCTTTTTGTTTGTAGTTGGCGAACTTCTTCTTTGTTGAGTCTCTCAATTGGTATTCTTTCTGTACTAGGACTTACTGTTTATTCTAATTTCCCAGTTAGTTAAAATATAAATAATTTATTATTAAAAAGAAGGAGTAAATACCTTTATGATGGTTGCGCGGTATGACAACAACATTATGCTTTGTATATACAAACAACGGTATTCGAAGAAGGGGATATTTCGTGGTAAATCCCCACAAAATAAAAGTAATAAAAGCCTAGTTCAATATAAACTATAATATTTATACTTTATTTAGGAGAGTGAAGTTAAATTTATCTATTCTATATCTATTTATATAACTATTTCATCTATTGTTCTTTATATATGGAGTCAAACGCTTATTGGGTAAGAGAGAAGAATAAGGGAAGTAAAATAACTGACGGTTTGTCAAGTTTGTATATATAGTTACAACAATTATTTTATTCTATTTATTGTATTTAACAATATTCCCGACTAGGCTACGGTATACTGAGAGTGCATGAACAGACCGAAATGTTCTTAAAATACAATGATTTTTGTTCCCGCTGCGGGACCGTTAGTGAATGCGGCCAAAGCAGATAAACCAACCCGGCCCGGCTTACTTTTTTGAACTTCGGCCGGCCCGGACGGGGTAGGCCGGTTTTCAAGGCTTTTTCTTCATCATCCTGGTTTTTCAGGAATTAATAAGCAAAGTTTGGGTATATTTCAATTTATTTTTGAATTGGCCATTTCTCAGCACAAGGAACTCATTGAAAAATAACAAAACATAATGGTTTGGGGTGGATTCGAAACCGGACCTCTCGCACCGTAGTAAAGGTTCATCATTCACCTTATCGACAAAAGACGGCTGACTGCTTAGGCCCGGCCAGGCCCTGGGTTCCACAGTAAACCTATAAATTCGCATCTTATTTTAGTTAGTTCACCTTGCTCAAAATAATTTGTTCTTCTTGTTAATTTAAAAGAATTTGAAGAAAGGGGATTAACTATATGTTAAGTTTATCTAATTGTATTTATGTTTATTTAGTTATTTAATGGTTCCACATATGGCTTCGCAGTCAATAAATCTATTCCGTTTTCTACTTTTAATTATAACTACTTATTCTATAGTAAATCGTAAGTTTAAAGATATTTAAATATTAAATATTAAATATTAAATATTTGTTTCTATTGTATATATTTTGATACATAGTTTTCCTATCGCTCGTAACACAATAACCATAGATTCCTTCGGGTTTGGCTACAGCGGGTTACCGGCCCGGTCTGAGACGGCCAGAAATTTTGAAACCTCTGGGTTCGGCCATTCACTCCGGAATCTTCTGAACATAGACTAGGCAACATCTGTAATATTGTTTTTTTATAGTAAATTTCTTTACTTCAAAAGTACTTAAACTATAATATTATTCACATTTACAACTCTTTTAGACCAACTTATATCACATTTCTTCGTATTTTCGCTAACTCCCGAGGTACGGTAATCCAGTTACAGTAACCCTGTCTAACCATCTTTCCCTTTAGGAATCTATATTCTATTTGGGTGTTCTAGAATGGATATTCTTCTTTTCTGTTCAATTATTCCTTTTTTCATTTATTTCTGAACTAAGAATATCATATTTTCACGCTCCTAAAGTCGTATTTAGACGTCATTCGTACCAGAGACTGCAAGGTTATAACATAATATAGTTTGTCTTCAAACATACGGTCTGCGCGCCGTCGCAGAGAAGGGCAGCGGGCGCATAAATTAATTGATGGCTGACGACTGATGTGGCAATAAAAAACATTTTGAATATATTAGATGTTTTATGCTTGTTTTATATAATTATATAATCAGAACTGTCGATTCTATCATAAATTTAAATGTAAAGCGATTGTTAGCCTTAAGAACGCACATCAGTCCTCAACGATCAAGGCTGGGTAAAATCCGACAGGTCGCGACCTGTCGCGACGGGTCGGGTCGCGACCGGTCGCGACCGGTTTTTG
>JAQGAV010001989.1:0-17761 GCA_034691345.1 Phasmarhabditis papillosa
AATCGAACATCTAATGCACTCTACATTTGTAAATTGCATATTATTTTAGTATTCTAGGTTGAATCCTCTGTAAATCTGTTGGTGGAAGGACAGGATGTGAAGAATCTTATTGCTGATGTTAGCGAGGTAAACTATGTCGTGCTACCAATTTCTTAATCAACTGTTTCAGGGGACCGCCGCATACATCGCTACTGGCAACGCCAAGAAGACCGAGGAAGCTGCCAGACTACCCGCTCTCCACAGTAAATATTTTAGTTAGTGTTTTTAATAAATGATTTAACTGTGTGCTGTTTTACCATCTTATATACACTATCTTCGGTAATGTTGGCAAGTGTGCCATTGACTTACTCTACGTTTCATCAGGCTTCTTCATGTTCCTAGTTATTCTTGTAGTTTATTTCTAGCTACCTCTACTTTTTGCCGGAATTCTACATGAATATAACTCTGACAACTGTCAGGCTATGGGATTGTGGGACTCAGCCCGGCATTTGAGTGGTGCCTTGTCCATCTGTTCTGCGAGGGCGTGGCCAGTAGGTTATGCCGCTCAGCTGTCTTACAAATTTCTTTCATCTAAGATGAATCGCTTGTTTTTTCAGAGTCTCCGTTTTCTGGTTACCCACAATTTGTTGTTTATTCGATATTTAATCTGGAATTTCTACGATGGAGAATTTTGCGAGATTATCGGACATAATTTATCGCTCTAATAAGTTGTTTAAACATTTGTGGACTACTTTTTTTCGACACACTAAGTCATCTTACGGAGGAGAGCGGTATTTGAACACGTTTTCTTCTTTAATGTTGTTGGGAAGCGGGAGAATTGGTACTTCTGGATCTGACGTTTGTTTTATCGGGTGGTGGTATATTAATTCCATTGCTAGTTCAATTCGATTATGTAACTTAGATGATCAATTTATTCATGTAGCTCATTTTCTTGTCTGCAAGTAAATTTCAATTTGTCTTCCATTGACCAACTTGTAATTTGATATCCTCGTTTCTTACCTATCCTCATTTTCAATCAAACTAGGGATAAAGTTGGTGAAAGACTTTCTTTGAATTGTTGCCATTTTTTAATAGCACTTGATACCTATATCTATATTTTTTCATATTCTTAGAAAATTGCATTTAGATGGGGTGTGGTATTCTCGTCGGTTGCGTGAGCGACATTCGCTTCCTCTACTTTAGCATGCACTTGTGTTCAATTTGTCAGTCTCGAATTTCAGTCAAAAATTATATTGCCTGACATTTGAGGACCAATTCGGCATTGCTGCTGCTTGAGCATTTATTCGAGGGACTTTTTGGACTGCCAGATGTGCGAATTATGACACTTTTTACCCCTTCACAGAGCTTGGCTAACAGGTTTCTTTCGAACATTATCACACGCGAGAGGTGCTATTGCGCATCTAATTAGGTTGTTTGATGATCTTATTTTATTATCTTAGTGATGATCTTGCTTAAGCAAGTTTTTTTTTTGTTTCTCGAATAATGTTCGGTTGACACCATCCGATAAAATTTCTTTTTTTTCGGTTTTGTTAAGCTATTGTCACTCATCTCAATTTTATCACAGTGTCACACTGAGTGCGGTTGCCAAATCCAAAATTTTCAGACTCAAGAGTTGGTTAGCAAAGTGGAAATGAGGCATATTATCATTCTGCGCTTGCTAATTCCACTTTCCGCATTGTGATTTCCTCCCATTATAGTAATAGCGAAATAGTTGGTTCTTCTTTTCAAAGAACGTTCTGATTAATGTGTCTTGCGGTTATCTCCGTGCTTCATCTCAACTTGTGGCGCATCGGTGGTCCGAATAAAATGGATGGATGAATGAATGATATGAGGCCGCCCTTATATTATACTTGTCGCCGATATCTTTATTTTATTACTTTTTACGTTTGTGACATATACAATATGAGTTCATTCCCTGGTTTTAATATCCAACCCAATTTTATAATTATATTTTTCTCGATGCCGCAAGCCTGGGTAAAGTCCTGTTTTGGTTTTGATGTAGCCACTTTATTCGAGGGAGGGATTCCTCTTTCAAATTGTTGTTCGAACTTCGAATTGAGCGTATTATGGCGAAGGATTCACTAAATCATACTCGCTTTTAAACGTATTCCCTCCTTTTTGGCATCAAAATTATAAGATAATGGTAACTTATATGCTATTACCACTTACAAATATACTACCATATTTATGTTTCCATCCAGTTTTGAAACGTAATTTGCATTTGCATCGTTTTCATTTCACTTTCCATAATCGCAACTCACCTATCCGCGCCAAATGTGACATATTGAAGCGGAAAATATGCAACGGGTCGCGGAAACCCCGCGAGTGATCATCGTAATGATTAGATTCATTTCGACAGATTATTGGCTTTTGTTCAATTATAATGAAATCCCATGCAGAAGAAGTTTGCTATATTGCTTTACTATACATATTATCTTATTCAATTTTTTGCTTAATATCTTGTCCATTGTTTTCTTTTGAGCTTCTGAAGATATAAACAGTTTATTTTTGAATTACACATTCGAATTTCGTGATCCACTTAGGTTATGGTCGGGTTAGCCCGACTTGAGCAGCTGAGATTTTTGTTTTAAGGGGGCAGCCCTTACAGTGTGGCCCTTAGCGAGTGAGGTCATATAACCTCGACACCATCGGTCAATCTAACCGATTGAAAGAGTTAATCCTATGAATGAACGACTACCTATTATTGTATTGTTGTTATACGGGCAACTGAGACGCTAAACTTTAAAAGAGTGCCATTTTACCACGAACGTCGATCAATAAGCGGCTATTTATAGACACTTAGTTAATACTTTTAACCTTTGTGTTATTATTATTGATTGTCTCGATGAGGCGTTGTTGTGTGAAAGTAATCCTGCTAGGTTTCCAGTTGAAATGGTTTGCATAGGCATTTCTATGCCGGTCCAGATGGTCATTTCCGACGGTTCGTTCATTGTTTTTAAATGCATTGCTGCACATCCCTCTTGAATGATCTATATTCTTGAATGATTAAGTGTTGGAAACATCTCGATATATTCCAATTGTTTCATCCACCTATTATTATTAGTATTGTATACCATTATTGAGATTTTTAGTTGCTTTCCTCGAAGTTTATCCTTTGTTGGTATTTTCAAATTCTATTTATTTTATGAAGCAAATCTGGATCTTTTTATGAAACATTTTTCTGACCTACCATCTTTCCTCAAAGAATAGCCATTCATTGTTACGTATTGCGGTTTCCTTCTAAATTAAACTTTCAATTGAATGGGTTTGTGTTGAAACGGGGGGCCGTTCCTCATCAATATGTCTTTCGGCATTGCGGCATCCTAAACGGAGAGATAGATAGATAGAGGCCCAATAGTAGTAATTTCCACTATTATACGACAGATTGAATGCTAATCGAGGCTGCTGTGGTTCTGGCGCTTTTTATGCCATGGCGGCGGCCCCGCTCACTGCCACCACGGCGTTCATCTTCTTTTCTTACTAAGCGGCTATTCAGAGGGTCTTTGAATGCGGTTGGCTTTTCGAATGAACCAGTAAAACGTTTTTTGTGATTACTTAAGTCAGGCTTGTCTAGTGAGACCGACCTGTCCTGCAAGTATCTAAAGCCCGGGTTTGGTCCACTTGACAAAACTAATCGAGGTTTAGGTAATATTAATTGATTCCTGACATATTGATTAATATGGTTTCTATTAAGAGCTTTCCAGTGCTTTATGCTGGGAAGTAGCGGTCTTAAACAAACGCGAATGGAATTCACTGGATTTACAACCTTTTCTCCAAAAGTAATTCATTTTAATATAACTCTCCCAGAAACCTAGCTCCTTTGTTCAGTCCATATCTAATGGTAAGCTAATTGCTTCATAAATAGTTTTCCTACAATTCAATTGTATCGGTAAGGTTAGAATTGAAAATAAGCCAGTAAACCGGTGACCTTTCCTTCCCTATTGATCGAGGCTATATTAATGGCTGAATTTATTGTTTTTTTTTAAATGTTTGTTTACATTTATACCCACATGCGTTCATTTTAAGCTCAGATTAAAAGTTTTGTTTTGCTATGCTATGCTATGCTGTGCTGGCCGGGGTGTTAAATGAGTAATATGTATTTTTAGTTTTCCCGCCTTATAGAGGATAATGTTTTACTAAATCGTTAGCTTTTGCTTCTTCGTACTCTTTAAAATCTGCTTTGTAGAGTTCACGACTATATTTTCGACTTTAAATCGTATTTTGACCGCTTTTCATACCTATTTTTGAATTCCGATCGTTTGCAAGTTAACGTTTTTCTTGAACCAAATGCAGTTCACACATTAGAAACACTTTTATATAATTGCAATACCTTTTTGGTAGTGCATGTTTCTTTTATATGTTGCCCTTTGATTCAGCTAATTACTTTCACTTGGCTGCATCTTGTTTCACTACGTATTTGCTCTCATCAGGTGAAACTAAAGACTAAAGCCGGGAAATTGAATCTATTGAATGTAGCTTATTTTGACGTGTAGCTTCGTTTAACTGAGAGCTAGGTCTTTTTCGATCCAAGGGGAAATTCCGATACGGAATGGAGCCAAACTTAGTCTGCTTGTTTTAGTTTTGCTTTTTGAATGGTTTTGAATTCACGAGTAATAATGGAGGTTTTGCATATATTTTCGTAGGGTACTTTCGCTTTTATTTTCGTTTATTTTGTTTTTGAAAACTTTCAGAACCATTTCCCACGAGATTCTTTTTAGCACCACATTATTACTCTTGAATCTGACTATATAGGAAGGAATGACTCTGATTGTAGCTTACACTTCTACTTCTTCTTATTGTTAGTCTTAAGCTATTGAATGCATCTTTGATGTTTCCAGCTCTGTCCATTTATGTGCTGTTTTCAGTTTGTTTCCTAATACCCATCATAAATACGCGTCTTTATTGCAGTTCATTAGAACCAGATTGCTGGTTTTATTTAGAAAACATATTGTAATACGGTAACTATCTCCCTTCATGCAGTATTGTTTCTTTTCATTATCAGTTTTGTATTTTCACGGCCTTTCATCGCATAGGTTCATTAATCTTCGCAGTTATACATTTCCACCCCATACCCAATTGATTTCTCTTAACTTTCGAAAACATTCACTAATTTTTTTATAATTTTGGTTTACTCTTCCGATAATATGAGTTATATATATGTATATTTATATTTTTACAGACACATCGTTTTTGAACCTAATGTTGCCCAGGAGATTTGTGTAGGATACGGAAAGTCTCTTAACTGCAAATGCGTTTATTATTTTTGTTAGGCTGCTTAGCAGCATTAAGTGTAAGTACTTGTTGTTCATTTGTATTATAAAATATATTTGTTTTTAGATAGCACACGACCCAACGAAAGTGAAACGAGCGTTACCGAATCCACCAAAAGCCAATAAAAAATCAGAGGTTTGTAAAACTAGATCTATGCTTCAATTTGGGTTGGTTGGAAAAGAGCCGACTTCTCGAAACTGGGTTCGGGTAGTTCGTTCCCATGCTTGGTTGGCTCTGGTTCTCCGACCTCTCTTTGCTATTCAGCGTTTTGAGTGACGCCTTTGAGAAAAAGCAACTTTTACTGCTGACAGCATCTATGAATACCAAGCATTTTTGAGGCCGCCCGTACATACTTTTTCACACGCCCATAGTCCCCTCGCCCGGATTAGCATACTGAAAAGCGAAAGAACCGACTCTTCGTAAGGGCGAAGATCAAAGATTTTGTTTAGATTTTGGAGCTTCTGGGTCTCAGTTGAGTAGTTTACTGCGCTTTTCCATTTAGAGTATACTAGCTAGTGGTGGTCGCTTGTCCTTTCAATTGAGCTAACTCCTACATAACTAGCGCAAATAGAGAGTGTTTGTGTTGGCTTGAGCAAGTCTGCTAATGGCAGTTTAAATGAGACCAGGATTGTGAAGGTTAAAAATTAGATAGGACGCTAAGTAACAAACTTGTTGAACACTTATGGCCATTGCAAATACTACCAGGCGATATATTTCTAGTCCTTGAATACTAAGCATCCCTAAGCGTCTATAAAACTCCGTATAGTCTCTATCAGGAGTTACGCTTACAGTGTGGTCCATAAAAATCGATAACAATGGTTGGAATTAGAGCCTTTTCTTCCAAAGTACATTATTTCGATCGAGCAACGCCTTTCTCAGGGAAACTGTGCTGTAAACGAAGCATTTTATACATACTATACAATCACATACAGCTATTAACTAGGTTGAGACTTATATGCCGGCAATTTCACTGAATTTTTAAAGTTCATGCATTTATTTGCTAAAGCTTGTAAGAGTTCTCGGTTTCACATGCGTATGTGAAATATTTATGAGGCGAAACGCAGATTGGACACCACTCGGCTTGCATAGTTTTCAGTGAGAATAGGTTTTTCACGGAGTAACAGAAATGGGGAAGAAATAATAATAATATACAAATATTATAATAATAATAACTAGTAATAACATATTTACACTGAAGTTTCTTTTTTAGGTAGTGGAAGGTAGCGCGGATTTCTTACCGCCGGCCGGAAAGACAACTTCATTGCCGGATACCGAGATCCACGGTTCCGGTCATCCTGGATTCAGCAGCGACGATGAAGACGACGAGGATATTCATGGTTCCGGAAGTAGGTTTCACATTTGATCTAAATTGCTGAAGTTGTTGTTTATCCATCTTTTTTAATTCTCTTGTACTAACTGACTGCTTGAAAACCCAGCACAAACAACGACTATATTGGTTTAATTGAACTATACTCTCATCGTTAGTAAATCCTTCTAACAAATTTAAAACTTATTATCTATATAATATAATATAGTACGTATACTCAATTCTATTCTAATCCTAGTTTTGCAGGCCCTCCAGACGTAGTAGAAGGTTCTGGTGCCCCACCGCGACAGTCACAGACTCGACCTCAAGTGACCACCTCAACTACTACCACCACCACTACCATGGCTCCATTTGGAGTTGTCACCTCGCAGACGACGACAACAACTGCCACACACGTAAGTCTCATAGAGAACTGCATGGGTTAGAACGGGCCGGGTCGGACAGACTTTCCCAAACCTCTACCAGCGGCCCGGCCCCGCTGGCCTTTGAAATTCCCGCAATTGGAGAAGTGTCTTATTTCCAACAAAACACACTTTTTCACCTAACGACAGTGTTCATGTGCGACTTTTTAAACAACTCACTGGGAGGTGATAAGCAACGACGAAATATGTCAGGTGTTGTTCAACTCATGTATCAGCACAGGCGGCAGACATCATAAAAGCACCGAATCTATTAGACCGAGTTTAGAGCAATTTATTGGAGGGGTGGTGAATGTTGGGTCTGATTCAAGGGGGGGGGGATGGAGTTATGAGACATACTTCAAAAAAAAAAAAACTACATTGGTTTCTGAAGAACCAGGTTTGTGAAGGAGAGTTGTGCTAGTATAATCACCTTGTCCACTAACTATTTCAGCGGATTATGCTAAATAAACCGCTATTCTACGACGAACCATTATTAAAGTTGTGTTTTCCTCTTAAAAAGCTTTATTTCCCAACATAAACTGTGTCCTGTACAGTTTCCCACGATCATGTTTATGATCCGCATTCTTGGGGTGGCTTTCCCGATGCTTTTCTGCTTGCTAATATGATGTAAAGCGCATTTTGTGTTGTTTAACAAAATGATCACCCCAGATGTATGCGAATGAATGTATGCGCACACATGTACGTTTGCCAGCTAACTATCATATGCTTTCCGTGTACGAGGGAACGTGTTGAATGCTAGAGGAAAAGTACAAAACTTTCTCTTTTTCCAGAAAATGTCTTCCGCTCGGATAAGATATTTTCTTGCCAACTGAACCTGTAGAATTGAATGAAAAGAACGAACGGTAGAGCCGGGTTATTTTCCCCATGGTCCGGTCCAGCCCTTCGTAACTCTACCCCTGGTTCGGTTTTTCAATATCTCAGCAATTTCTAGCATTGTTTGTACTAGTTCCACCCCTTTTCGGAGTAATTTTTCAAAAACCATCTAATAGTTTAGAAATTGCTCGCATTTTTTGTTGCCCCAGTTGTGCCTTTCGATCCCGGTTGGCGGCTTCGCTCTTGATTGTAATGTGCGATAAATTCTCTATGTCATTGGTCTAAAGTGCTGAAAAGTGTGATTGTTTGGCGTAGATTTTAATTTCACTTTTCGTAAAAATCGGAGGAAGATTTTGGGGGTAGCCGAGATGAATAATTAATATTTTGCGGGCGGTATTTTTGGCAAACTGGAGTGTTTTGTTGAGCTTGCAATTTTGTTATTTTGTTATGGCTCATATATGGAGTTTGGGGAGCTCTTGTCCACTTTCAGCCAGTCTAATTGGATTGAACACCCATAGAGCGATGGCGAACACCGCAGTTAGCAACCACCTAGGCAAATTAGGGGACAAGAGCATATTGGGGGGGGGGGGGTGTGAAGGGAAAGATTACTCTAAAAAAGCAATTTCAAGGGATTTGGCAACCTTGTTAGAAATTGGCTAATGTTATGGTCTATAGTCTGTATCAGGGGTTTCACGGCTATTTGCTTTTTTTATTGACCCCGCCCGTAAACGTTATCCCTGGTCTGTATAGAGTTTCTTTCAAAAGTTTAGCTACATTCCTTAACTTTTCTTATACTTCAGGCTGTTTTCCATCCGATCAACAAGTTGCCGGATACTGAAATCACCGACGATGACGATGATAGCATTGAACAGGAGCCCCAGCAGCCACCATCAGTAGTTGTTCAGGTAAATATTATAGACAGGATAGATATATCATGTTCTATTTAAGTTTTCTATAAAAATAATTAATCAGACAACTAATTGTTACCTTGTTGCTAATATACTTGAGCTCTGAAGGTCTTGGGCGACCCAGACCCGGGCCACGTTTAGGCTGCGTGCACCCAGAATGGACCACGGGCCAAAGCTTTGGAATGAGGCTCGCCCGTTCCCACCCTACTCAATCCTTAAACTTCTTAAAACTGAAATATTTCTAGGAGGAAACCACGACGAGGCGACCTTTGGTAACACCGGTTGTAACTCCTAAGGATGAGGATACGGCGATGCCATTCAGTTTCCTCAAAGCACCGGGAACTTTCGCAGGTTCGTTCAGTTTAATAAACTTTAAGATTCTTATGGTTGTTGCGCAAGCGTTCAGTTATTTTATTCTATTTTTAATAGCGCCTTTCGCACATTTTCGGTCACGCAACATTGAGAATTGCATCACAATACATCCTCTGATGAGTAGGGATTTATTAGTATTTTGATTGACAATTATTAGAATATTGGAATTCTTCTCTAACGGAAGCCGTCTTTGAGCACCTTTCGGTTAGAACAAAGAGCAGTGGCATGTGTTATTCATTGTAGTTGCATGCTTAATTGGATTGGTCTAGTCGGCTGTCAGAAATAGCGTATATCCGGGGGTATTTGTTCTCTAAATTAGGTTGTAATAATATAGAGTCGGGGTTCTCAAAATCGGCACCGTCGGTCGTTCTCCGCATCAATTTTGTCTAAATTGTGGACATATTCTCAGAGAATCCCCAATCAATCGGGCCCGATTGAAAACTCTGAGCGGCGGCGCCTCTGATTTCACTGTTATTAAACTCTATTAAGCAATTGATATATTTTGTCAACATAACGTTTATTCGTTGTTCTAATAGCAGCTTTGTAATCATTGCTCAATTCTGTCCGGAAAATGATCGATTGCACGAAAAGTGAAGTTTTCAGTCACATGTTGCTCTTGGTTCAATATTAGTCTATCAGTGGCCGTATCCATGAACTTCGCGGGAAAAGCGAACCCTATTTTCTCCTGCAATTTCGGGCGTTCTAGGCTTTCCTGTCGAAGTCCCAAAATGGTAGGGAGTCCTGAGAAGTTCCTGAATACGACCAGCAATTCAAAAGGGGTACAAGGGTTTAGCAGTTTTCACCCTCATCTTAAAACGAACTTGTATTTTTGCCAATGCTATAATAAACCAGCGGAATTGAGTTTCAACGGAAATGAAGTGAAGGAACCCAACAACAAGTTTCTTTATCTTCTATTTGTTATTCTCCCATCTTTGCACATTATATATCACTTGCAATACGATTGATACTACTACTGACCAGTATAGTCGGCGGGTCTCGGATTGTTTCTGTATCATTCAAGGTCGTCACTGTCACCTTCCCCCGTCGACTCTCGACTGGTTATCCATAAAAGTCTGCTGATCGGTGCAGGGCAGGGCAGGCAGCGGGCCGTAGTTTCGCACACAGCGGGCGGGTTGCCTGTGCGACCCTAATGATAACCGCCCAAATATATACCGTCAACACGGCCAACCGCTATGATGATGTGTTCTGTTTCATTGCGGGGGACCAAATTTGTATGCGAGAAATGGGGTTTAAATGGGAACTTACGCAATTGCGGTTGGAAAGTTTTGTAGGAAAGTGGGGTTATTCGAAAGATTTCAGCCTCAATATTTTTAAGTAACTAAAGATAATATGCGTTACATTTTTGTGGTAGCTTTCGTTAAGGTATTTCAAACTAAGTGAAACTTTCCCAACTGCTCAAACTTACTTAAACTTACTTAAACACAACTGCTGTTTTCTCTAACAACTTATAAATTTTTATTAGGATAATTAGGTCAAATATACTTCACTGCTAGGTTACTCCTATATTACCTTCCCGAATCTCTAGGGAGCTTAAAATATTCCTCTCTTGCAATATCCAGTTGATTAGTCGTGTATTCATTGAGAATAGACCAGTAGCAGTGCTCGTCTTTGTGAATGGACATCATGTTATGACTACTAATAATGTCACTGCCCAATAGCCATTGCTCCGACTCTCTTTCTCTCTATATTCCTAACTCAAATTGGCTCACTTTGGAGGGAATGAATTCAGGCACACATAGTTATAAAACGACCGCTGTTGGGGACTTGACCTTAGAATTAGAATAGCATGTAATCTGTAGGTTGGCGGCGCAGTATCCTGGAAAGTAGTGGTGTTTAAGAGAAATCAGTATACTTCTTAAGAATCCCCTCGCAATTCACCGATTCTGGATTCTGTGTTATTACCACCGCTGCTTCCAAGGTTTTGATACAGACTGTATTCTTGGCCGATTAGCCGCATCTTACAAGGTGGCAGATGTTGTTATTCTATAGTAGCCACTGTTTTATGAACTTGCTCATGTTGTAAAACTAGCTAGGCCGCCTTTTACGATCCTTTGTTCTTCCGATTTTGGGGAATCCTTGAAGGGAATAGTTGGAATCGTCTTGTTCTAAGTTCCAAAACCCAGCCACGAGATTATCCTATCTAACAGAGCTCTCGACCGGTAGCAAAAGGTTTCCGAAACGTTCCTCTGTCATTTGGGATTATCATATTCGACAGGGCTTTTGATACGAACTAATTTTATTAATCGCAAATGTCTCTAACGCTGTGAGTTTCATTCGAAAAGATATCTAACCAAATAAAGACAATGAAAATTTGAACAAAGACATTTCATTTAACGTGCGGCATCTTTTCGCAACAGCATGTGGTGTCCTCACTCATCCGGCAATATCCAACAATTTCCATTTTTGTGTCATTAATCTAGTAGGTTAAACTAGCTGTCACACTAATTCAAATTCGTGTCACTTATAATGGGTTAGGATGCCAATGAACAGTATTTGTGGTTGATTTTGAGCGATAATTTAGTTATTGGGTCAACTTTCCGTTATAAAATCAGGCTCCGAACTTAATCTAATAAGTTATTCATCTTAGTTTCTTTGAGTAATTTGAATATTTTGCTTTAACCAGGTGTGTGGCAAGAATTGGGACCTGGCCCGGGGCTAATTCTTTTAAATCCTGCCTCTAACCCTTTGTCCTAGGTGTCAGATGTGGCAGCGATATGCATAAGCATCGCGTTTTTGTTGTAAAACAAATGAGCTATAACAAAGAATTAGAGCTCGCAGCAACAGGTGCCAATATCTATTGTAAATAGACCTACCACCAAGCGGGGGGTCAACTACAGAAATTATTGAAATAGAATGTTTCGGTTATCTAACTCGCTCTTTCTTTTGTCTTTGCAATAAGATAAAAACAACATTCTGCAGTTAGTAAAAGAAGCAGTTCCAAATTTTCTGGATTTCATAGTTTCAACTAAAAAACTTTTATTTAGTAAGCGCAGAGAGTACTAACGCTGCATTCAAGTTGTGTATTTTGCCAATACTTCAAGTAGCGAAATTTTCTGGTTTAACTCTGCAGCTACTATAAGACTTTCACGAGCAGGTGCGGTGTTGAAAATCGTAAAATACGCTGGAGACACGGCCTCTTTACTCAATCTATTAGTCTATTACTTTTTGTTGACTTGCCACTGATCTTGTAATAAGAATTTTCGGCTAAGCGTGGCTAATCATGGATTTGACTAATAAGAAATGGCGCATATTGCAATTATGTAATGTGTAATGTGCCTCTCTGCTATTTGTGATTGTTTTCTGTCTTATTAATAATTACGACGTTAATGGTGATAATTGTCGTCTTAACCCCACGCAGAGCAAATTATATCCTGCTGGTGCTAGAAACGACTGACTATTGTGCAGTTATTAGACATGGGTGGGATAGGGATTCGGGTTTGGGAGGTCCCAGTCGCCCATACCCGGGATTAGTAAACTTTCATTCCAGGGTACCGGTTCGGTGCCAGCACAAAAATAAGAAGTTCCTACCCCATATCCTGATCCTAGGCAGGGGATTCGAGCCTACGGGGGAGGCGGGCCCAACTAGTTTAAACTCTACGAGTTCTAGCTGCACATTATCAAAACATATGAAGTACAGTCTATATTTACGTTTGAATAACATTTGTCTAGGCCATAGCCAGTTAGGTGGACCCAATTTTCCTCTGAGAGTTCAGGCAAAAGGTTGTTTTTTAGAGTAGACTTTGGTAAAGGGGAATTTAGACCGTTTATTGGTTACTCGTGTCTAGCATTGGCTATAAAATACCAAATTGTCATCAACATCTGTGCCCAACCTTCTTGCAGTCGATTTATTGCTTTTCAAAGGGCATATTTCTAGCGTTTTTAAAACTGGGACTTTCAAATTGTAGTAGTATAGTTGAAATTAGCTTCTCTATGTACAAGTAGTAGTCCGTATTTTACAAAATATTTGAATGACACGCATTTGAATGAATAAGCACCAAAATACCACAGTATGATTCATACTATTGTTGCCAAGTCCATTTGATACTTGCTGGTTGGGGATAACTTCTTATACGATTGGTCGGGCAGATTTTTTTGGTTTACCGGGAAGATAAGTTCAGACCCCTAGTTTAGATAAGCTCGTATATGAAGACCTTGACTCATTGTGAGTGCTGATACCTTCGGTAGCCCAAGTGTTACTTGGAGTTTGGCGTTGTTTCGAGTACGGATTTACAGTGCTTTAAAAAAGTATGTACCAATACCAATCATTCCCTGAGCGGATCCCAGCCCTCAGAAAGGTTCTTTTCTGGCGAGCTAACCTACGTAGAGGTTATTTGGAGTTCCAAGTGTTGTCTGGTCTTCTTCGAGTACCATTGAATCGGTGGCTTTGTTGGCTTTTGCCGCTTCCTGCTTCTCAATAGCCAGTATCTTTTTGTTTCGAGCAGCTCCTTCAGCTCGCTCGACTAATTTGCATATGTGTGTGGTCGTCGGTTTGTGATTGATACGCCGAGTATATTTGCTTAAGACAAACGCAGTGGGGTTAGATGCTGTGCAGCTAACCGGGTCAGCCTCACATTTAATTACTTATAGGGCTGGAAATAAGGGTTTGCTATTGTTTTTATAAAACTGAAAAGCCAGACAGCCAGGGATTATCGAATTGTCGAATTCAACATCAGTGTTTAAATATTCTGTCGTTTGCAGCACTCTTCCCTTCAAAGTTTGCTAAACACGCAACTTTCGCATTAAAATATGCAGAATACACGGCATCTTTACTCTTGAAATAGACTATAGGCTCTAATCAAGTTTTCAGACCGATTTTCTCGCCATAGCGTTGTAGTTCCTCTAAAGAATCATAGAACGCTAACAAAATACTCATAAAATAAGGAATACTGTAAATTTATACTTTATAATAAGATTATGATGTCGTAATTTAGACTTTTCCTTCTTTTTGACTTTGGCCCTCAAGTGGCTGTAAACTAGCGGCGAATGTTATTGTTTTGTGCATCCGCTTAAGGGAATTAGGAGTCTCGAGTGTTCCTTCTCGGGACAGGACCGCATCATCTTTGGTAATTGGCTGAATGCTTCAATGGATTTCACCAGATGTCCCCTAGCTGTCTGCCGTGTAGGGACCACCCGCATCGAATTTAGGCTCTAAATTGGGGATGAGGTCGTCGAAGACTTATAGTTAGGGTTGCAAACTGCACAAAACCGAAACTCAGTCACACATTTGTTTAATAACCGGAACTCAGTTTTCTTTCCGTCTACAGTAAACTAACCCGATGTCCTATTACTAGGTTATGAACAGAGATTGATGCTGCCCGTTACTCGAATATCAGTAATTAGTCTCGCAACGAAACCATTCTACAGTAATCTTTGCCAAGTAACTTGGTGTTAATGCGCAGTTTCATGTATTCGCGGGTGTTTCTTCATTTGAAATTACGTTTTATTTTCATCGGGTAGTTGTTATTGTGATTTGAGTATCTGCAAAATGACTGCCTGACCTCGTCAAGCTATCGAAATTGTTATTTTAATGAGCTTTTGTCGTCGCTGGCTGTGTTTCAGCATTCCAGGGGGAGTTCTGGGCTGCTTTGAACAAGGGTAGGAAGATAGCGGTCCGTCACTGGCCAACCAGTTAACCCTGGTTTTTACAAATATTAACCATAAATGTTATTCTCTATTGAATAATTGAACAGATGACAATACTCATATGTTTGATTTGTATTCTTGTTGTTTCTGAGTACATATTTGTATGCGTATTGATGACACCATTGATGCAAAATAATAATAATATGGGTGTTGGATTTCGCACTGATCGTTCAGCTGCTGCCAGTTAGCCCATATGGTGGTCCTATTGAGTAAACGGTATCGGATTTATTCGGGGTGTTGTTCTAGAAACGGTTGAAAAGAAACTTATTAAACCTGTATCTATTTCGAGCGCAGAATCCTAACGAGAAACGGTCTGAAATGACTGTACTTTCAAAGAAAAGGTACTTATCCACAGACTGTCCATTCATTTTTATATAACACCGCTGCGCCCAAGACACCGAACTTTCGATACAGACTATAGTTGAATTTGGCTAAATCCTTTAGCTCGAGTACGTCTGCTTTGTGTAGTTCGCCTTCTAGCTTTTTTTCTCTTAACCAGAAATCTTGTTGGTCCAGCTGGTTGGTCCCAACTCGTTCAATATTTGAGCATTTCTGGGGATATTTATGAATAATTCGCACTTGAGGTTTAATTTCGTTCCACCAGATCCAGTTGCAGCTAGCAATAAATTCTTACAAGTACAATTCAGTTTTACTAGATAATTTCGTCCTAGGACCTATTGAATATGAGCAAGCGAGGTGGTAATGCATTAGGTTAAATTAGAGGCTGAGTTGTTGATGGATGTTAGTTAGTTAGTTTGGTGAATGATACCCAAATGACATCTATTTTGTATTAAGGGGGGATTAGGAGTATAAGAATAGATATGCATGGGGGGACCTACAAAGCGCGCCATTTCTTATTTCGACGACAGATGGTATTATTTCTTACAAGTATCAGGGGATTTGGGGCGCGTCAAAGAAGGAAACATGAAAACAAAACAAGGGACTGGCTGTTACTGAATACATTGGTGGAGGGGTTTAATGGTGTTTTACAAGGGTTTGAGAAAGTTAACTGTTATAGTCGACGGATGAATCGTTTGCAGAGGTGTACTGTAGAATTTAGAAGGAGCGCGGAAATCCAAAGAAAATGTACAAGCAACCGATATAATTGTGCGCTCACCTTATAATAAATAGACCTCAAACTACATGAGATTTGTTCGTAGACTATAGTTTAGATATTGAACAAAGCTATCAATGGTTCAATTAAAAAAAATGTAAATTTTGAACTTGATTAACAACCCTAACAAATGCATACGTCGGTTAAAGATAAATTCGATCAATAATATTCAAATTTAGCAACAGTTTTTATTGAAACAACAATTTTTCAAGTGTACTTTATTAACTGTTTTCTTTGCAGCAATTGTTGGTGGCTTATTGGTCGCTATACTGTCGGCCGTTCTACTGATCATGTTCATTTGGCATCGAATGCGGAAGAGGGATGAAGGCAGTTATGCCTTAGATGAACCGAAGCCCCGAGCCTACTCCCAATACGCCTATACTCCGGCCACGGCGAAAGAATTCTATGCCTAGTAGGATTCTCTCAGTTATAGTTCATTTCAGAACATCTAGACCTAGGTAGACACAGGTAGAACCCAAAATCCCCGTAAACATTTGCAACACCACTTTTCTATCCTACCCCACCACGACCGGTCTAGATTCTGAAATATACTATTTAGTTAGGCGTTTTATTTGGGGTGCTGGTGAAATTCTTGAAAATACGGTAAATTGTAGCGCACTTCACTGCTTACAGACTTCTATTATTATTATTATTAATATTTTATTATTATTATTCTCATTTTTGATAATTAGGTGAGAGATTTCCCATTTATGACTATTCCGCCATGTTGTATCCATGTTACATTATATGTGATGCCATTTTTTTTCGTTTTGTTTAGTGACTGTATTGCCTTAGCGGGTAAAACCTCCCTAGTGAATCTTTAAGAATCTTATCATTATGGCGAAAACTAGATTACGAATTCACTGGGGATTGCATCACGGTACACCTGTTCCACCACTATATTTATTAATCTCAGAAGTTCAGTTTTTCTATTCAATTCCAAAATAATATTGAAATCATCCAATCGATCCAGGATTTATACCCTGCGCTCTCGCCACACTTTCACAAATATATTGTTTCTCTAGCGACCTCCTCGGCCTGTTCAAGTTTAAGATTCTTTTTTTATAAGTTTATTTTTTATTTTTGTTAATATTGAAAATGTCCTTCTCACTGTGCTAGCTAACCACATAATAATACTAATCTACTTTTTCTCGTTGATGAAATTGTTGTAGTAATAATTGATATCTCCTGAAGAACTTCTTTTTAACGCCCTGACCTTTTGAGTCAGCGAATCGTCTGTTTAAATCAGATTGTGATCAAATTTAAAATCAATAAAAATACTATAATTGTTCCTGTGCATATTCAATGTTTATATTGTTCCGTGGAGTGCCATTTGTTGCTTATGATTAAGAAAATACGAGAGGACCATCGGAAGCAGACTAGAAACTGAGAAAATGTCACTATAATTATAGTGTTTTAAAACAAATCAAGGTTTTTTTTAAAGTTTAGTTCATAGGTTACAAATCGTAGTAAACAGTATCGAACTACTTTTATCTTACACATCCAGTAAAAGCAGCACAATATCCGATTTCAACGACTGACCCAGTGATTTAATATTGAAAACTACCTTTATCTTACGTCTTACGTAAAAAAGATTCTGTTCAGTTTTACCCTACCGAACTGCATAAGTTGAGATAAATGGTAATTTTTTATAAAAGTGAATATTTTGAAATCTAATTTTCGCCAGTATAATTAAGTACAATAGTATATCTGCAAAGATTGTTCCAGTGAGGTACTGGAGCTGTTGACCTACGCAGCAATAGTGTGCGATCGTGAGAGGCTCGAGAAGTTTGTGTAAATTACACTGTGTGGGCTCGGACATCTCCAGAAAATTCGCGCGGCTTCCAGAAAGCCAGAACCGGACAGCTAC
>JAQGAV010001990.1:0-17738 GCA_034691345.1 Phasmarhabditis papillosa
GGCGAGACCCAGCCGTCTTTAGAAGTTGCTGGAAACTGTCGAAAATACGTGCGTAAAACATGCAGGTTTGCAGCACACTGGGTGTGTTCCGCAAACGCATTATTTCTAATATTACTTGGATTCATGTCAGTTATAAATTCCTAAACGTAAACACCACATCAGCAGCTGATGTGCTTTTTCTTAAAAAATCTTCGCAACTAGTTAAAATCATTTCAGTAGCCAAAAATCCACTCTTCCAACTATATCCTACAAAAGTTTGACAAAGAAGATATTGAGTATAAGGGGGCAAGCTAGGTTCCATAACCACGACAGTAGAATACAACTAACTAATTGTTGCAGCCAGTTTTTAGAAACACATTATGATAAAAGTATTTTCCTGCGAAGTATAAAAGCTATTTCGCACTTCCGGGTACGTAAAATAGTTTACTATTAAAATAAAATAATTCTATATTAAAATATTGAAAATACGACTTGCTCAAACAAACAACTTGCCAATTTATACAGTAACCAGTTCAATGCACCGCTTTATGGCGGCTTGGACTAGCTTATGGGATCGCCCCCCTGACCCCTAGCGTTCATTTCAGGATTCAGGGGACCTTAATTACAGTAGCTCTTTTCCTTCATTGGACTGCGAATACAGAACACATTTCCTTTCAGGATCCACGCTACCTTAATTACAGTAGCCCTATCTCTTTAGAATTCAGTGGTCCTTAATGGACCTTAATTACAGTAGCCCTTCTCCTTCAGGATTCCGTGGATTTTACTTACAGTAATTCAGTGGACCTAAATTACAGTACCCCCATTCCTTTACGATAGGCGGTACCTTAATACCGTACCCTTCCTCAGTCTACCCTAATTACAGTGGACCTTTCCCTTCAAGATCAGTATACCTTAATTACAGTAGCCCTTCACCTATAGGAATCAGGGAACCTTAATTATAGAAGAACATTTCCTTCAGGATGCATTATTCTTCAATGAACCTTAGTTAATAGTAGTCCTTTCTCTTCAGGATGTAGTGAATCTTATTTACAGTAATTCAGTAAACCTTTTACAGCACCCCTATCCTTTCACGATATGCGTTGCTGTAGCTCTTCCCTCCTCGGTGTTAAAAAATACACGCGCTGTTATAAAGTACGCCATCGACCATCGGATAGACTAGCGGCTACCACCAGCAAGAGAGTGGGATAGAAATAAATAAAGGTAGCGTTCAACGTCTGAATACGCAAAATTCTAACAATAATGAAGCACTTGGAAACGAATAGAAGAGACAAACTCATTTCATAGACTCAAAAGAAAAGAAGAGTCTTATTGGTCTTTATACAACACGAAATGCATAAAAAGGTAGCATTTAATTTTATGTTTTTAATGAGTTGGTTGAACGAGAAGTTACAAGGAATGTGCTTACAACTACCCGTTGAATATTACTAGAAACACAGAACAAACGTAACATATGACTGTTATTACATCACTTACCTGACCTTTTTACGCCTATTTCACACGGGATAGCAAATTCAGCATGAGAAAGCTTGCAAACCATAATTGTCAATCCTTACTGAGTCATAGACGTTTTGGTCAAAAATTATCTTTATTTTGTTACTGAACTTAACGAGTTTTTGCCGTACTGAATTATGACCGACTATTCCCTTACCGCGTCACACAGACAGATTTAGTGTAATTTTGTTCTAGGAAAGTAATTTAAATAAACGTTAACAATCTATTTGATTTGAACTTTAACATAATGTGATTCTTTTGTTAATAAAAAAATTCATACAACACGTTTGTGACAACAATATTTACGACATTCAATTAGGCAGATACTACTACTGTAACTCCCTCGAGAACAGTACACAGTAAAAACAGTCGTCAAGTTTCGCGTTTGTTCCGCAAAAACAAAGTTTCTGATATTATTTGAATTCAGGAAAGCTTCTGTCAATTATTATTTGCTAAAGTGTAAACATCCCCTCAGCAGCTGCTTGTAATTCCTAGCAGCAAATCTTCGGCACGAACAAAGTGCAAACTTCTGGTTTTCACAAATAGCCGAGAAATTTGCATTGAAAGTATTCTTAACTTTAAATTTTGACGTGTAGGATTGTTTTTTTACCTCTTTAGCAATTAAGAACCATACAAATATTGCAGTTCCGACAACACACATGTTAATCGACCAAACTGCACTTTTTGCATGATTATGGTAGTGACAATTGTAGAATCCCTCTATAGCTTTAAATACCACAGTCTCCTGATGATAGCTTCTTGGTCGTTTTTATTGTTGTTAAGTATTGGTTAAGGGTCCCTTTTGAGTTAGGGGAAGGTAAATTAATTATTTTGTATTGATACGATTTACACCAAAAAAATTATGAACCCAACCGATCAGCAACTAAAAATATTCGTTCAAGGAATATGCTGACTTTCTATTTTTTAATCTAAATTCATAGATCTGAAGGAAATACATACAAATGAAATCCAATGTAGTTATTGTTGAAAGCAGACTGAGTTCAAAATACATTATTCTCTGCAAAAAAAGATTTATTTGGTAAAAGTTATTAATATACCGCGAAACGGTTCGTAGACCATTTGAATTTTTGGAACAGCTTGAGGTAGACGACACGTTATCAGTTACCGGAGAAGTTCGAATGCAGGTAAAACGTTCGGAAATTTGCTATTGTTTGGAAGCTGAAAACAGTTTCAGCCTATATGTTTCATCATTCGTTTAAACAACCCCAATAGATTATCAAAATGTTTACTTGTGTTGACCCAATTCACGATTAGTTTGAACACATTTTGTGTACTTCACTTTTTATCACCAGCTACTGCCTCCAGCATTCTGTTTTGACAACATCTACTCATTTATCTTGAAATTTCACAAAAACGTATCAAAAAGAAACATATTAACTATATAGAGGCCACTTAAAATATGTTGTAAGAACCCTTGTTATTCCATTTGCAAGTCTTATGGTTTTGATAATCCTCTGTGTGAGCTTTTGAGTTTCTTTTGCTTTATCACTTTTTGATTTTTGTTTACAGTTTTTCTACTATTTTGATATTTAGTTCTTTATTATTTTGGGTTATGATGACTTCACAGACATTCATACCTTCAAAAGAGTATTCAAGACAATCTCTTGATATTTCCGCATTTCTTTACTACCCCATACTACGCCTATAAAAGAAGACGAGAATCATAATTTAAATACTTCACATATAGCTTAAAAACACTGTGATGTATAGATTAAAAGTTTGTTCAGAAAATTCAATCATTCTCGAAACACATATATTACGGTCTTAAATCGATTTTGTTATATTATTAAAATTGTCTTTCATATCAAGATATTAAAGTCACAAGTATCATCATTAATTTCTCTCCCAAATGGAACTTAAAAGTTGAATATCAATGTTGTTCGCAATGAATGTAGTAGTTTCGGCTAACACGGGAACGTTTCCAACTTAAGGTGGCATTTAAAAAATCGCTCGATAGGGGATGGAAAAAGACATATTTTGCAATTTTTTCCAGCTGCAGGGGGCCACGGTTTAGGGATAATCGGACCTGATATAAAAGTAAGAAGTTTAAGGTTATTGATATACAAGAGATGGTAGACGTTGAGTAATATAGAATTTGGTAATTGATGTACTATCAATTACTTAAATTATTTTAAGAAAATGATCTATGATAAGACATATTTATATCTTTTTAACCTTATGATTCGCTTGAATTATTTTCACAACTTACTTCTTTTCGGTAATGTCATTTCTACGTCTGTATCCTCATTTAATCTGGAGTCCCAATCCCTATCACTATAACTGTTCTATACTCACCACTGGGGAATGGTTGGCTCGCGGATCCCCGGATACCTTCAAGGGCTATATCTCAATAAGTCTAGGAGTTGTCATCCTGACACTATACATTCTTACCATCATTGCTATGTCATATCGCGAGTTGTTAAAGAACTCTTGCTACCAAATGATGTATTTCACATCAATTCTGGACATCGTAAACGTGCTAATCTCAAGTCTTGTGACTGGATATTACCAGATAGTTGGAGCAACTTTCTGCACCCATCCAGTGTCGAATTTCATTTTTGGATCGTTTGCTCCAGGTAACTTGACAAACATTGACAATTGGGAACGCTATTATGGTGCCATAGGCATTACTCTTGTAAAGTACAGGCGATATATAGTTCATTATTAGTCGAAATATGTCGGTTCTAATGCCCGCTCCTCATTAGTATGAGTTACACAACTAACAACAGACATAAAAGCTATAATAGGGATCAGAATAATATTAATGGTCCATATCAACTAAAACATAAACGAAACATTGAAACCTAATTTTAAATAAAATATGGTTTTAGGATTCTGGTGCGGTTCCTGTTTTTCAGTTGTAATTCTTGGACTGGGACGATTGGCCGAAGTAACGGAGTATGGGACATGGCTGTTTAAAGGTTATTAGAACTGTTGATGTCAACTTTCCACAGAAATATTTTAGGTACAATGGTGGCCTTCTGGGTTACCATTTCTCTTTTTCTGACAGTTTTTGTAATGTTTGTTACAAAACCATTAATGTTCAACTCAACAGCTGGAGCTTGGTTTTTTATTCCGTTTATTGAAGATGACATGGCTTCGGTATGTTGCTGAAAAAAATCCTAGGCGGTAAAATGTATTGATATCGATAATTTATATCAATTTATTTTGTTTCAATTACAACAAATGATAAGTAGACAACCAAATCTGACAAATAAAAGCATTTCAATGCTTTTCCTCTTTTAGGAAGTGCAAAAGAATACAAACATTGTTGTCAGCATAGTTAATATGTTCTCTGGTAACTCGATTGTAATCACTTACTGTATTATTTGCGTTTATATTATTGTAAGAAAACGATCACAAAAAAACAAAAACGGAGAGAAACTTCAGAAGAAAGTGAGTGTTCATCAAGAAAATAAATGCAACACTGGAAATACGCGTTCCGCACAAAAAGTTGAAGCAATTTCATGGAATCCACTTTTCCATTCACAACATTTGAGCCCACATGGGCCCACATAAATTACAAGTTTGTAACTATAATATCACATTGTTGTTTTATTATAATAGTTAAGTATAGCCCATTTTTGATATTAAGTGTATTTTAATCAGCAAGAAAATGATGTATTTTTCCAGTTACTGCAACAGTCCGTTCTCATTTGCGGTTGTCTTGCAACTACTTGTTACGTATATCTCTACATGCAATATTTTCCTGTTGCTCCTTGGGTCATACCGTTTGCCCAAGTACTGTATCAGGCCTGTGAATGTGAGTTGTGACACTTGAGCGAAAAAACACTAAATGCTTAGGCTAAACACCTTTAAATTGGATGCAACATAAATAAAATATCAAAAACTGAAAACAAATTGACCACCACCGGTTGTCGGACCAACAACTGTGAGCATCATTCCTTTAATTCTAACGTTGTACTTCTCAGGTACTCCACTACTTTCGTATCTCATTGTCAACAGCACTATTCGTAATCGACTACTCACGATGCTTGGCCTGAAAAAGGAGCAGAAAATACAACCTTCGGCTACAGGAAGTGTAAACAGATAATGGATAAAACTGTGAAACCTCCAACACTTGTAATTGTGTATGTTATTGTGCGTAATAAAGTTTGATGAATAGTTTGGGCTTTAAATGTTCAGAGGAGGATAGGTTAAATTTTCATCATCTACCAACTTACAACTCGAAAATGCGGAGCAACACTTTTATTCGAAGTCGTACGGTAAGGTTACTGCAAAATCACAAACTATTTTGACGAAGTTACCAACTCTGCTCTTTTTGAATTATAAAATGTTATCAAATATATGCACAAAACCTGATTTACATTTACTTCCTTTACAATAGAAAAGCTTGTGGTTTTATTCCATCTCCAAGCTAACCAGAACAAATATGATATTCTTTTTGTACCTGCTTTATCATGAATGGGTTCTATAAAATACGAACTTTAGGTAATCTGCTAGAGATTCTACGAAGGCATTCACTCAAGCGAAGCTATTCTTGCTGTGCACCATATAAATGAAGGTGATTAGTCATCTGAGCGGAATGATCATTTCAGTTATTAGATGCAATAAACTTAGTTCTTTGCCTTACTGGAAAATCCACTTTTACAAATTTGAAATGACTTTTAATAACAAATCGGTTCAGTAAAAAAGTTTCCAAACTCACTTTCGGAATTATCTTGCGATTGCAATATTATCCAGAACATAAAATTCAGAAATAAACATAAATATCTTGTTGTAACGTGACGCCTAGGAGACAACATCTTGAAGAAATTATGCACCTGGTTAAAAATAATATAATTATCTTTGACGTTGTTTTCTTTTTTTATATATTCTACCACTTTTATAACTATTGAACGATCTGATTGTTTCACTGAAGTCCGTCGTTGAAAAGAGGCAACAATCATAGACAATACATTACCTTTATGAAATAAGATCTAATATACTTTTGTATCGAAGGAATTCACTACCTTCCCAGAAAAATTCTTATGCAAACTGGAATCTACTGGAAAACGCATGCGTATTTACATAAAATGCCCTTATATTCTTATAATGAACCTGGGAAATCTTACAATTCTTGCTGATCCCACAATATTTATCAGAAGTAGGGAGGATCTAAACCGAATTTTCAGTCAACAACTACAAGTTACTCCAATTCCTTGGGTGGCCGAAATGGAGTTGGTTACTTTTGCAACAGTTGTCACCGATATTCTGGCTTCAGTTGGATGCATACTCAATCTTCTTCTCATCATCATCATTTGGAAGTATTCCAAGAGTATGGGCAGTTACAAATGGGTACTAATATCATTTGCCGCCTTTGAATGTTTCTATGCAGCTATGGTGTTTATTGCCAAGCCGGTGAGTGAATTTTGCATTGTTTTTTAAGTTATAAATTCTGGAGTGTTAGGGTTGATTATAACTTAAGTTAGAGAGAAAAATAAAAATATTAACTTTAGCGTGTTTCAGGTGTTTTACGTTCATGGTTCTCGTTCGGTAGTTTTTTCGGTTAATGAGGGTATATCCAGCCCCATGCTATCGGCTCTTATGGTCAGTCTATACTGTTCTTTCTATCAAATGTGGCTGGGACTCGTCGCTCTAATGTTTCTATTCAGATTTCTTGTTGTCTGCAAGTAAGTTAGTTTTTTGTTTTCGATAAATATATCATGAAAAGGTTTCCAAATCAAATGAATTTGAATTATACCCTGCTTAAGAGGATGAACTAATTTAACGCTACCAACTCCTTTAGGGAGACTTGGTGTGAAATCATTGCCACGAGTTTTTGGTTGAAATTCTTATTGGTATGTGCTTACATTGCTCATGTATCTAGTACAGTCTTCTGCGGCATGCTATTCTGTACTGGAAAAATACCAAAGGTAGTTTGACGTAAAGTAATTGTTTCAGACTTTCAAATAGTTTCATCTACTGGTTTATGCTAATTAACTGTTCATTCCGAACATAAATTATGTAATTTAGGAGCTACTAAGAGATATGGAACATCAGTACCACTTGAAAGACGTAGAGAGTATGGGATATAATGCAATTGCTTTCAGTGTACGTCTGTTCTATTTTAACCATTGCGTATTCACAAATTCAAATTTTCTTGTTTTCCGGTTTATCCGCAGACAAAATAGTTCATTCGTTCATTATTATAACTATTGATTAATTGAATAGCTGAATTGATTTTTTTAGGACCCAGATGGAGCTTTCGCTTGGAAAGGTTTTGCCAGCTTTGGGCATCACTCGGTGGTTTGTATGATTTCCATAATGGTCATGGCCTTCTGTGGCTATAAACTTTTCAGAACACTCGCCGAATGGGCAGGCAATAACAAGGAATTCCGGAAAAACAAACAATACTTTCTCACTCTAGTTTTGCAGGTTTGTTCTGGAAGTTTGGTTTATGGGTTAAGCTTACTTTATATTACAAATCCAACAAAATGTCAAGTATAATCACTTACATGTACACAACATAATCTTTTGAATTGTTAATAGCAAGACACGATGTTAATAGCATTTATTTATTATTAGACTTGATCGTTTTTCATAGTGGATCTTAAGATGCTTACGAAACTTCCCAAAATATAACACGCAACATAAAAACTAGTTATCAGAACCTAATTTCAGGGAACCATTCCGTTTGCGTTCTACCAGGCCCCCTTGGTTTTCATACTAATCTCCCTTTTTTACCAAGAGTCAACTATTGGAAACCTTTCTCCGTTTATTGCTGTTTCAACTACAATTCCTAAAGTACTAGATCCCCTGTTCACCATGTTTGTTATTCGGGAATATCGCTATGCAATTAAGCAAATCTTTATGAGTTTTCTGATCAAACTGAGTGAGTACAACTTTTGTTTCAACTGTAAAGTGAAAGGGAAATAGTAGGCATAAGTGAATAAGTCGTTATCTCCTCATGGCACACTGGTATGTCAAAAATACAAACAAACCATGAAGTCCCCTAACACTATTCATTAAGTTTTTCGACTGCAAGTTCAATTTGATATGTTTGTAGTTTTAAAACACAAAAAGGATTATCTGTTAAACTTGAGAAACTAACACTTTCCTACAATAAACTAGGTATTTCCAGGACGTCACAAAGTAGCAGAGGCGTCGATAGCAGCTTTATCCGGTGGAAACACATGAAACCTATTAAACAAACAGACTAACATTTATCAATTTGTATATTTACTTTTAACATTTCAAAATTCGTTGAATAAATTCATATTTTTACTGTAAGAATGCTGGTTTATGGGGTTCTTCATCTTTGTTTGAATGAAAAAGAGTCTGCACGAATATGTCTCTAGTATTCAGTTGCCAAGGAACACATGTGCAGGTTTAGGTTAAACACATGCACCCAAATACACAATAAGCAAATTTTCCCCAATATTTGTTTGCTAGTGTGGTACATTGTTCGTCTTTGACTGATGTGTTGGATTACGCCTGTTCAAATAGCAATTCAAAACAAAATCCAAAAACGATCAATTTTGTTAATAGGAGTTGATTCCAACAGAGCAAGTCGCTAAAAGTGGTTTTACAAATTTTATGATACAATACGAGTCCTTCCCACTGTTTTAATCACCTGAATCAATCAGCATCGCTTCATTCATGTTTATGAAACATTTATGTGTACGTCTTGTTCTTATAATGTTTTACGATGGGATAAGTATTTGCCAAATCACCAGATTCTGTATAATTTACAATTGATCTTTCACATTCATTCAAAAATGCTTTTTTCTGTCGTTTTATTTTGATTTGCCCACCTCCGAATTGATAACGCAAATGATACATTTCTATAGAAAGCGCCCTAAGACTTGACTCATTCTTGCATTCTTATCTTGAATTATGTCCAGTTATCGATTTTTGGTCAAATTCTTCGTTTGAATGTTTCAAATACAGTTTAAATTATTTAGTATGCGATGGTCTCGAAGGTTACTCTGAACAGATATGTCAGAAAATCCAAGGTGGACCAACTTCTTTCGTTTATCGACAAGTTTGGAGTACCGTTATTAACTCTAGGATGTTTTTTTCTGTTCTTCAGGTTTGTATTTGTAAATTATCATTTTTATTTTGTACATAATCCCATAAGAAACATATTCGATATATTATACTGATGTTCATTTTTCTGAGTTTTAGTTCAACTCGTAATAACAACCATGCAATAGGCGAAGAGTCGTCTGTAATTTCAGAAACAAGGATAGTAAAGGTGTGTAACGATATTCCTACTTCGTTGTTCTCTTAACGCAATTAACACAGAGCTTGACTATTTCTTCTGTTTCTTTATGAACCTTAGCCTGTCGCAAAGTTTTCTTATCACTCGTCATTTTCACTCGTAATGTCACAAGCACATTTTCAAAAGATCCGGTTCATTTAGAGTAACAAGCTTTCGATGATTAAACAAATTACACAAATATATGTATTTAAAGTTCTTTCAAGAGTAAAGAGGCCGTCTCTTTTGCGCATTTTATGTGAAAGTTGCGTATTTAGCAATATAAGGGAAAATGTTGCTAAATGAGCCCTCAAGTATTTATATTAGTCTTCACTATAAAAGCATAACATATACTATTATTTTTCAATAACACCTCACATTTAGGGTTACGTTGCAATGGGCGCTACTCCACTGCCCGCATATTTATTCCCATTACCTATTACGGTTCTCGCTTGGAAACAGCTAGGACTGGAATGTATTGTTTGTTTTGCAGGCAGTGAGGAAGAATACAAAGAAAATAAGGCAACAAACATTGTTATAGAAATGTTGGATGAACTGGAGGTAGGCAAATTGAATTTTCAAGCTAGTTTACATGATGTTTTATATAAAAACATTGTATAAAGTTACATAATCTTCTTGTATAATTGTGGTAAAAATTTTCATAGGCATAAGCTATCTTGGGCAAGTTAGAAATTCAGTTTATGTTATTTTGCTAAAACAAAAGTGTCACATTTATGATGTGATAGTTTACGTTTGGAAGCAAGAGCTTTTCAGCAATAGCGGCCCAATTTGAAATACACTATACAATTTAACATACCATATGTCTCTAATATAGGTTCAAATGATTTACTTGGTCACAAAGAAAGCCCCGCCGCACACTACTGCGCAGGTAGATGTTTTTGTTTATAATAATAAAAACAATAATTTATTGAACATGAACTATGAGAAAACCATAAACTAAACATGTCGATCGAATATCATGTTTTGCGACCATGCATTTTTAATTAAGAAACATCTAGGATTTACAGATATATATATATTATATATTCAGACATGTAGAATGTACATTCCTGCTGCTGAAAATGTTAATATTCCGGATGATGCCATAGTTTTGACCTCAGATACCGATTTGTGGGCTTTCCATAGTGAAAATCACTTACCTCAAGGTAACAAATGTTTCAAAACATTGAAAATTAGCTTATAATGTAGAAATGTTAGTAGGGTGTCGCAGAACAAACCTTTCAATATAAGATTGTAACTGAATATATCTATGTTGCAGAACCCTACAAAATGCATCTTTACAACTCTGAATGTTGTAAAATGAGAACAAAGCCGAATCAGACGTTTCAGTTCAGGATGTATCCTATGAGCACAATAGCAATGTCGGCAAAGTTATGGAGACAGTTACTGAGTGAGTTGATTACTGTCGTTTTCTAAAGCAAAAAATTGTTGATTCAAAGTTTATTACAGGATATTTTCAATTACAAAAACGTTTATTGCGGCATAGTAAATTCAAAAGTATTACCGCCGTTATTTCGTCATTTTTAACACTGCGCATGAAGGCATTCTACTCCCGCGATATCAGCAGATTGCCAAATTGCTTTCGTACTGCCTTACTCATACAGAATACTTCTGCAAACCAATTTTAGTAACACGGTCGTACTACTTTTAAATCCGACTTCATTTCTCCTTTATGGAAAAGATGAAAGATGTAATTTGAAGCGTGCAAATATTTTACCCGTTACGGATGTGTATTTTCAAAGAAACAATAGCTGCCAAATCACTTTTATTAAATAAGCCATTTTTTTAGCGCGAACACTTATTGTTTATAATATATCTACATTTAGCGGAATAGCTGTAGCTTAGTCTAGTTCATTCCATTTAGATGTAACTGAGAATTGGCTAACCGACGGCGATGTGTTGGCTGAGCGACTTTATGACGAATTTTATGTGGAATATATTCGCGACGGAAAGAGTAAACCCCATTTCACCGCTAGTTGGAATGCAGATCAATTGCTAATATCTGAAAAAATTGCAAAGTGGAAGTTGCTAGAGTGAGTGATTCAGAAATTATTTGTAAACTATAACTTTTGTCGGATAAAAATGTAGTTCAAGTGGAACAAAAATGCAAATCACAGGGTCAAATCAAATATTCAGCTTACAATTATTACGAAACAAATTATAGATTAAGATTTTTACTAACTACTTTAGTTAGTTTTAGTAACAAAAACAATGCGTCTATCAGCACAACACCGAAGGTCAAAGGCAGAATCGATAGAGCCAAGTGGAATGGAAATGATAAAAGTCAGTTCAACCAGTTAATATCAAACAGAAACCAAGCAGTATTGTGGTAATGTTATTATCATATATATTATACATCTTCAAACATTTAAATACAGCTGAATTTATAAAAAGTTATTGGTTATCCGTATAAATGCATGTATATTTGTCATACTCTATAGCTGAACAAAAAGGCGAAGCATTTTTCCAGATCCGCCGTAAATTGATAATGAATTTGGCATTTATTTCAATGAAAGTGTTAGACATTGAGAAGTTAGATTTCGCTTTCTTCTGTTAATCGAGTAATGAATACAACAAGATTGGTTTCCAAAATTTCATCTCCAGATCTCAAACTTGCCAACCACATGGACTCTCATATTCTGCACCCGCTTCATGTGACCAAAAATTGGAAAAACACGCAGCCTCTATTAAGGAAGATGTTTAACCGGGAGACATTGCTGCGAATAAGAGAGTATAGGGAACGATTTGCAGAGGTGAGGAGAATGCATATTTGAAACAGACTCTGAGTGATATCTGATCGCAAGGCAGCGAAAAGGCCGGCCAGTTTTTAAGTTCCCCCCTCCCCGCCGGGGAAATTCAAAGTCCTGTCTGAGCGGAATCCATAACCACTTATTCGCCAACTCGCTTTATTCAAAATAAAAAAGGTGTAGAGTAGCATTGAGCAGAATCATTCAACTTTTGTCTGATAATTGTTTATATTCGCATTTCAGGCAATCGAGCAAGAATGAATACAATTTATTCGTTATGAACAAAATATTGTTTAATCACATTTAAGTACGGGTGCAAATAAAAGAACTAATGTGCATTATTTCAAAAGAGAAAAATAAACTAATGTCGGAAACAACAAAATCACAAATATTGACCAATATCACATACAAAGACTACAATAACAATGAATAACAACTGCGTCCAAACTAACCAGAGACCAGTTAATTAATGACAAGTAATAAAATTTCAAACGCTATATATCATTCAAAGTTAACCTTGGGGTGTGGTAAGACCTCACAGTTGGCCGGGTCTAAAAATTTGCCAAAAAATGTTGGAATTGTAGGCTGTAGGCCATAAAAATAAAAATTGTATGAGATTATATGCTTTTTTTGCCACAGCCACCTACAATTGTGAGGACTGGGTGGGGTTAGGTTCATTTCTTTTACCCAGTTTAAGCATTACAACAAGCGGTATATTCAAACAAAAGTGAACGCATTTCACAACTTCTTGACGATAGTCAGCAATGAAATAAAATATTATAAAGGGATCTTCAAGGGCCGTAAAAGTAAGTAATATTGAGTTGTACTGATTGATTTGACCAAGATCCATTGAGAACAGCGATGGTATAACTCCTATACTAATAGGTATGAAACGCGTTAATAACGGAGACATTGTCTGTAAAATTAATAAACCATGTAATATGCACCAAGGGCTAGATTTATAATGCAGTGATGTAAGAAGCAGCTTGTTTGGTAGAAATGAAGAGAAAATCGTGGGATTAAGACACATTTCTTTAAAAGTACATTTACTTTTGTCTAACGTCGCGTCTCTTCACGATACTGCGAAAAAAACCTAGCTCAGACTCTATCTTTATTCAGACCATATATGAAATATTAGCATAGTTGACTTGTTGTCTAGTGTTCTGACTACTCTAATTTTAGTAAATGAAAGTCAAAGTTGATTAATCAAAGTCAAATACGAATACAGTTTACATTAGCAATAATCTCATTTTACTTACAGTTTAACGTGTCTCACGCCAATAAATATAAATTCTTACCTGAAGGACGAGCATATAGAAAAGCTTTTTCTGATAACGAAGGGTGCTGTCAGATAAAGTGGTCGCTTTAGATTTGAAGAAGCTTATGAATTTCACAGTGGTGTAACCGTAAACTGTGAAACAGCAATAATATATAGTCATGTATATAGCAAATGATAAAATGCTTTCTTTCCTAATTGTATCATTGTCAGCCTAAGAAGTAAGTTAGTTAAAACATCAACGTTATTACTACTTCTCTGAGTTGGGCTATTCAGTTAAAAAATAATCAAAAACAAGCCCGACGGTCCGCTTGGCCAACATATTAAAATATTTATGTCAATTAATTTAACCGAAGACAATCAAATAAACTTACATAAAGTTTAAGTGAAATGAATGCCCTTTCCTTAAAATACATTCCCTGTGAGTTTAGTGTTTTGTTCAGTTGAACTCCATTTTCAAGGCTAGGTTGCATAAAAATCACAATAGGGCTTGCACAAACCAATAAACATAACAGAAAGATGGTTGGAAAGATTAGCCTTCTTGTGTGAATAGTAAACCATGAATATAGAATTGGGCTGCAACAAAATTATATTGAAACTTTATCACGACAAACTTTTAACTCATAGGGAAAGTGAAAGATTGACGAGAAAAACTGGTATATTGAAGAATTAGCTAGAATTTCACGTGAGACAAATTTTACCAAATATATTAGAGCTTTTTGGTTATGACTAACATATTGCAGTACAGTTTTTCGATAGTAGTAGCAAAATAGCTTGCCTGCAGACAATTCCATATCTGTATAAGAAACAAAACGCAAGAGTCACCGATAATAAAGGTGTCACTATAGTCCAAGTGCTTATGAAAAACTGCGATAACCAATACGGAGCATATGTATGTCTAGCGTAATTGTAGTAATAGTTATTTGTTCCTTGAATAACTGGGAATAAAATTAGCTATCCCGTGCAAAATATCAACTCCAGCATAACAAACATAAATAGTAGAAACTTGTACTGGCCAATTTGTGGGCTAGACCTAAAATCGAAATAACCTTCTCATGAAAAAAACCTACCTGAATAGGATTATCGGACACAGCACAATGTTAAGTGTCACGGCGACCACACTGTTGATTAGAGAGATAATTTGAACAATACCGCTCAAGTTTAGCATTATTCCAGCCATAATTCGAAGTTTCTTACAATATTCTATTCAGGTATAAACGATTATATTTCTTGTTACACAGAACTAAACAGCTGAATATATCAGATGGAACTGTTTTATTTTTATTTGAAAACATGTGAAAAAGAAAATATACATGGAAGATTAGCTTGATATTGAGAAAAAGTAGTAATACTAGCTCTGTGTTCTACTTTATTGTTGAAAAACAGATTATAGCTGTCAAATGAAGAGTCCAATGAGGATTAATTATCCAGCACACACTACGCTTTCACGGGCATAAATGCTAGGTAACTACAACATTTGAATCAACTTTCACGTTCTCCTTGAAAAGTTGGTCTTATGAACAACGACAAAAAGACGAAGCTTAACTCTGGATGAAAAGAATATTCAATATGTTAAAAACTTTTCCCATCTTGGCAGATCTCTTAGTTTCCAAGAAGGCTAATGCCGCGAAATATTCATACCGGATGGGGAAGTTTCAACATACATCGAGCCTTTCTTACCAACAAGAAAATTCCACTGAAAATTAAAATAAAGGTGTTCAATCAATCTGTCACAACCGCAATGCTCCATGCCTACGAAATCTGGTCTCTGAATGACTGTCAGAAACAAAAACTGCAAACTCTCCATCACTCTACTCGATCGAATTCCCAACGATTTCGTCAGAAAGAGAACTCGAGTTGAAGATGTGATACATAAAGCTAGGAAACGGAAATTCTCATGGGCAGGAACTATTGCAAGATATGAAGATGGTCGATGGGCGAAAGCTCTAGCCGAATGAAATCCCAGGAACAGCAAAAGGAGAATGGGAACGAAAGAAGATCAAAGGTCTGATGAACTCAACAAAGCAACAAGAAATGTTCAGGCGAATGGATTGTCATGGATGACGTGGCAAGAGTGGACCAACAAGAATGGCACAAATGTACTACCCATTGTACCTAAGATTTTACACAAGCTATCTATACGATACTGCAAATAAATTATTATTATAAAACATTTTTTTGTAACAATTGAAGGGTTAACAGTTTGCATGGGTGGAATCTTATACCCAGGCAAATTCTAGCCGAAATGTTTTATAAATGGATGAGGCCAGCCGTTCTTTACCAAAAGCAAGACTTCAGAGACACTGAATGCACTCAATAGTTTCCAACACTTTGTCTCGTTACCTCATACTATTAGTCGAATCATGCTTGATGTAATTAGGCTCAACTGAAAGCGATTTAATGGGAAAATTTCATTTATTCTAATCTTGTTTGAGTTACTGCATATGAAGTTCAAAGACAGAACTTACTACATCGTACTAGCTATTATTTTCGCTTGGCCTGCTTTACTGGAACTTCAGAAAGAACCAAAACAAATAGCGGAAGTATATCTATTGTATGCCTTCACACAACCGTAGTTGTATTCTTACTACTTTTCTTTGTTGCAGCACTATCGCAAACACTTCTTAATAGAGTTCCTCATTTAAAATTTTTGCGTTGTAGAATTGTAGAACACAATCTAGCTAGAATGGTATGTATTCCTAAAAACTGGCAGAGCTATTTAGCAAGTGAAGCGCTAGCCAAGTACATTGTTTTTCACTTACTCGAGACGAATTGTGAAATGTTGTGCTCATTTTGTATAGGTTGTGTACTTGGGACAAATGCTATTTCGGATTTCTGGCTGTTTTTGATTAGAACATGATATATCGTTCATACATAGTTTCCATGGCATACATTTAACATGAACACATATAAAGTCTACCATAATACCTACGTTCCGCGCGCCACCGTATGGTGAGAGCGCTGGTGCTCAAATTTTCATCACACTAAATTTGTTTGCGTTCTCTCAGAGCGAGAAGATATTCAAATGTAATGTACACTCGGGAGTATTAACTTTATTCTTTTTGAATATAAGATTATGAAGAGTATATCAATTGGGCTTTTCCCCACACTGGTAGCAGGACTTATGACACTCTTTCATAAACTGAGTGCACATTCCGAGTTTAGCCAGATCATCGCACTCGGAACTGAAACGTCAGAAGTTAGGTAGAAATGCACGAACGATTCTTTAATTACATCACTTACTCAGACATCTCATTTTTGCAAATTTTTTGATCCACAGTGGTTAACGTTGGTTTAGAACAGACCCCGCAGGAATGCTGACATTTTTCGGAAATACTATCATAGAGACAAAACTGATTTTCTGAGAGATTTTCGCAAAGTTCCCTAAAATGGAAAGTTACTGAAACTATGTTAACAATGGAATATTTTTATTTATAATTGATATTTATAAGAAACCTTTCAAAATGAAACTTAAATCATGGCTAAATTCTAACAAAGAACTACTTGGAACATATGATGTTACTAAGCTATAGACTATTGGTAGAACTCTGATATTGTAATTGTTTCGTAATCTCACTAATTTCAAATTCACATGCAATTTTCTTATTTTCTTTTTGCATTATTAAGGGGTTAACATGGCCAATTCTTGTCCTCTCTCCCCTTCCGTCAACAATCAAAAACTTCAGTACTGTATTCTTCTTAATTGTATTGTCTTATCCTGTGATTTTTGCGGTAAATAAATTCATTCATTCATTCTGAAATGTCAAGTATTTCATCGGAATGTAACTTACGTTTCCCATTCATCGGTGCATTTCAGTTGATTCGGTGTAGGTCGGGCGGTCGGTTTCTGAGTCACTATAGTAGTGATTGTAGGCTTCTGCGTTACTTTAGAAGTGATTGTTGGCTTCTGCGTTACTTTAGAAGTGATTGTAGGCTTCTGCGTTACTTTAGAAGTGATTGTAGGCTTCTGCGTTACTTT
>JAQGAV010001991.1:0-17736 GCA_034691345.1 Phasmarhabditis papillosa
TTTTTTTTGAAAGTGAGAAATCTCGGGTTTCATTCCGACCGGCTAATTTATGAATTTTTTGGTTTTAAAGTGTTTCATATATTAATTGTAGCTTATATCTGAAAAAAATACTGAAAAAACATTGAAATTCAACGTAGTTATACAAAAAAGAAAAATTGTCCCTATTTGAATATGGACTTCCCGCGCACGTCCTGGCCGGCCCGGGCCGGCCCGTGATATCTATCTTCTCCGGAAAAGCCGGCCCGGGCCGCACTTTTCACACCCCTGCCGCCACGGGAACGGGAACCAGAAGCCTTCCAGCGGGAACGTTCCCGGAAAAACGGTATTCATCAACGTTCCCGTCCGTTCCCTGTAATTTCGAAATTCTCTTTGTTTCCGTGGGTTAGTAGCGGGAATGAAAACGGTTCCCGCCGGGAGTAAGTGTTCCCTTTCCATATGAGTTGGTGAATACGGCCACTGGGGCCCGGGCCAAAGGATGAACTGGGTGTTTCTCAAACGGGCCGCCTCTACCTGCGGAATAAGCTAGTCGGCACGGCCCGTCCCCTCGGGCCAGGCCCCATTTTGAGAACCCCGAGGCCAAAAATTGACCTACCCGGTAGTTTCGTAGTGGTTCTTGTGATCCTCGGCGTGCTCGGAAATACAGTTGTTGTGGTTGTGAAAGTAGTAGTACTGAATGTAGTCGTACTAGTTAATAGAGTAGTAGTGGTAATGGGAATCGTGGTTGTTGTTGGAGCTGAAATTCCAATTAGTTCATAATAGTTCATACTCAATATTTAGTTCATTTGATCTATAGTTTTAATACACACGATTCATCCTTGCAACGGTCGCTCGTAAACTCATCACATTATTGATTTTTACAAAGACTTCTTCTTTGGTTACGGTAGATTCAAAGAATGGTTCAAAAGCATTTTAAATGATCATTCTTTTACAGGAGAGGCAATGGTTGTATTGTTATAATAAGTTATGAACAGCCTTCAACACTTCCGAAACATTTCCAATCCAATAGAGCAGTTATAGCAAAAGCCTCGAAAGATTATATTTTTTTGAATGAAGGTTCATATTATAAAGTTGGGTATGTGCTTTGTTGACGAATTCATAATCAGACTACTAAATGGTCACATAGTTCACTCTTAAAGGCCAGACCGAGGCCGAAATTCTGGGAAATTTCCCGTCGGTCCAACCCGACCCGAGTAGTACGCTTGTCCGCTAGTATCCCAGTTTGAAAACCAAGCCCAAAAGATGATTATTTTCAAGTAATTTCGGTTTTACCCACCCATAGTAGTAGTAGTGGTGGTGGTGGTTGTAGTTGGTGGATCGTATATAACCTGACTTGCTGGACAACAAACCCCTCCTGGGATATTAGTCAAGCAGACAGAGTCTTCTGGTCCAACTGGACACTGGGCATTGTCTGTGCAACCTACAAGTAGCATAGGTTTTTAAAATGAAGGCTACTCTTCCAAGTAATAAGTAGTAAGTAATTTTTTTTTGGCCGCATGGGGTATAAAGTAATTGTTACGCTCTAAGCCTAACACGTTGTATCCCCTTCGAAACGGTTTATATTTTTTGAACAAAAATAAAACACATATATATATAAATTGTAAGATATATCAACGTGCAACTGCATATGTACTTTGATCTTTCGTATGTTTAGTTTCTGGCCAAAAGCTCTTGTGGGTTGAAGAGGTGTTTTTTGACCTTTTGTGATGTTCCATTACAGACCTCGTTTTGATTTTTTTATGACCAGAATTATGAATATTTCCAGGTTTTCTCTCAGGAGAAAGTTACAGTGATTGGTTAGCTGTACTATAGTCTATCTCAAGACATAGGTTTTTAGCGCGGTATCACGAGCGGGGCGCCGTGTTATAAGAAATCGCGCTGGAAACCTAGGTCTTCGGATGGACTATATCCGGAAACAAATTCGAATATGATTAGATGTTTTGAAAGAAACAACATTCTAGGAGCCATAGTCTTATTGCTGTTTCTGATTTTCTAACCTTAAGAGAGTAGTTGTATCATTTCTTCTAAAAACCTAAAGTTTAAACCCAAAGTCTTATGTTTTTCAATCAACAAAACAGTGTAGTTAGTGCAATTGTTATCAGCAAAGACGCATTAAATAACTTTAGAATAATTTTTATTGAACAAACCTGGGATGCCAGCTGCTGGGTTGCACCTGGGTGACTGTGCGATAACTATGACTGTTATGGAATATAGTAGAGTGAAGATTTCGAGCATTCAAATATTGCAAAATCCTAATATGATGAGATAAAACTGAGCACTACTAATATATCTCTCTTAACAGTTCCTGAAAATTTTAGTCAATAGTGTACAATTAGAAAGAGACTTTTAAATTGTCTTTATAGATAAATAGCTGTTAACTGTAGAAGGATTTATTAGTAAACCATGTTTTTTTCGAAACTCTTTTACAAAGTTCAGATTGTTATAAATATGCATAGAACTTAATCGGTGGACTAATCGCTTGCAATAGGTTACGGTACGAACTGCAAATCTATTAGATCTTATTAGAGCAATCAGAGGAAATCTGTGCCCTAATTCAAATTTTTTAAATCTTCAGTCCACCGACCATAGTATGATTTGCTCATGTAAGTCGGTATTTTGTTCACTGAACTTTAGAGAAAAGTATGGTTTCGAAACTACACGAGGTGCCAATTGTTGTTATTGTTATGTAATTCTGTTATATTGTAAGGTTGTCTTAGAAAAAGAAGAAAAATATACCAAGTAATCGTTTAAAATTAATTTCGGAGAAAGTTAGCGCAAGTTTAACCCATTTCTAATGTGTAACACATTATAGTTAGCCCGAGACTAATAATGTAGTGTTACTTGCGTATTTTTAGAATGTTTAACACCGCACCAGGCAAATTGCACGCGCGTATTTGCAAAGTACAATATTGAACGGAGAGAAACCGCCAGATGCTGGCGCGGGACTCGCAAAACGGTCTCAGAGGAGCGTTGAATTCTTTTCACTCCATCATTACTCTTAGCGCTGACTATAGCAGTCTCAATTGGAAGAACTGGTGCCACATGGGCTAGAATAGCTAAAGAAGAGCCAAAGTTATGGAGAATCATGATTGCCCAGTGCAATTAATAAACTACTTATAAACTGTGATAATGCGAGTCTAAAAATAATTATTGTATTGTATTGTGTGTATTGCTAAAGATGTGAATTATCTCAATAGTGGGTTTTTGAGCCCGCGTTGGCCTCTTGAAACAACGTGAAACATGTGTAAACAGCTATTAGTATCTGAACACGACTACGAAAAGACAGAATGATTAGAAAATATCTAGGGATTTTCAGACTTTGAACAGTCTCTTTTTTGTGAATGGTAGTAAGTTTTGAAAATGAGTACTATGTTCCTGTATCACTTTTTTATTATATTAGATTGGTTCAATACATGTTTATTCATTCCGGAATCTTTTGAGCAGAGATGGCTTCTTTCTAATATTCAGTATTCGGGTGCATGAAACATGGGATTAACGAGCAGCTGGTTCACTTAATTTTCCAGACTACTTTCTCCTTCACAATTAGGACTTTCTGGTACGTGATTCATCTTCTAATTGAGAGTTCATTGTATTTTTATTGCAAGGATTTATAGCATGGAAACATCACTATTGCTCTGTACCCGAACCTACTTTATCAACTTGGATTGGCAACATTTTTACAAAATGTTGCTCTCTGAATTGTTTTGTTTGTTTAAACCCACTTGTTTTAAAACAAGTGGTGAGCCATTAACACCAAGATCAGCTTACAAGGGCCACTCGAGAGTTTCAAGCAGAGACTGAAATCTATACAGACTTGGGTTTGTAAGTTTGTTTTTTGTTGGTTACTCCGATTTTTTCCTCCATCAACTGTTGAATACAGATTGTGCTACTAAAGCACTCATTTGAAACTTTTCAATTTCGTTAAATACATTGAAAGCACTATTCACTGTCTCTTGCAGTATAAAGCAGGTAATTCGATGTTTGTATTCAAATTAAAAAGAACATAGTCCCTTGCAAGACTAGTCCCTATTCAATAATGAAATATGCAAAACCATATCTATCTTGTTTTTAAGAAACAATTACTTATATTTGTGAATATAACTATTTTGCTTGTTTTAAATTGACTTTTCTATCAGACCCTTAACATGCATGTCGTTTTTCCGCCGATTTGACTATACAAATGTAGCTACAACCAGAATTACCAATTGGCAGTTTTGTATTGATTGACTGAAATCATTCATTTTATGGTTTATTTTCTCGCATTTATAACAAATAAAGTATTACTTACTTTAAGTTTTGTAAAGATCTTTATTATCATATTATGCATAGTGTGAAAATTACACAACATATCAGCATTTCGAATGCTCTTCTAACCACAGGTGATCCTTTTGTAATTTGAAAATGACAGCAGCGATACGTTCGCAATCACTTCAAAATCAGCTTTAGTTTATACAAAAGAGTTCTTTATATACACATACTAATACAATTAATCACATATTTTATACAAACTGAGTAACATATAACTCTATAATCTGAATTTGAAATGCTTCTTCTTCCTTATCTAGCAACAGAAACAACTACCATTTGACTCTGTGTTCTCGTTATTTCTTTCCAATTTGGATGTACTCTCTCGTTTGTAAACACTCGACGTAGAAGATACCAACCTCGTCTCCGAATATCTCTGTAATCAAATGTTTGTCTTATAATTGCAATTGACGGTACTAAAAAATTATGACACGTAATAAGAATCGTTTTTATCTTTCTTTGTACCCAATTTTCATGGAAGAAATCTTTGTTTCTCTTCAACCTTCTCTATGAGTTGCTTGAAAGTTTGGAAAGAACTTTTCCGAAAGTGCAATTATGTAACTAAACATTTCGAAATATGCGAAACCGGACATGCTATTTAGAAGGATTGGAATAACACCTCTGTTTGCATTTGACCTTTTAGAGGTTACGAACTGCTACCAGGAAAAGTTTACTAGTGGAGAGCTATACCACTTCTCCACAACTGCTCATTTAGAAATAACTATTTACTTGTAGCCTATTAGAAAGAGAACTTTTCGAAATTTTAAACGTCCGTAACTCGGCCCTACGGGGTCCGTTGCAAAAATGAAAAACGGTTTTTGAAGTCTTAAATGGTCCACGATAGTCCTAGCCTTACGTCGTTGCGATTGATGGGGACGGCTTCGCAACCTTCCTTTGTTATTTGAGATATCTCACCTATTAATTAAAAGATATGGTAATATAGTTATTACACAATCAGAATAAGTAATTAATCCTTCTAGATGAATAACAATTGGAGAATCGCTATTACCGGATATTTTCAAATAGAAAATGCAGTAGAAGATTTGTAGCATTACCGTTACTCCCACCTAGAATCAGGAAAACTTATAGATTATATGAGAGCTATTAATCGATGGTCCGGTTCTGGCGGCCAAGAATCAATTCTTAGTGAGTACTAAGAGCTACCGTGCTTATTATTACTTGTATTAAAATATAATAGCAATTGAAGAAATACATAAAGTATAATAACCATAGTCTGTTTTTTCAAAACATAGACAAGCGTAACTCGATGCGCGGTGTTGCACAATGTTGCATTCAAAAAGGTTCTGAATAGCCCAGTTTTCATCTTTTTAAAAGCGACATTTTGCATCCTATCGCGATGAAGACTAGGTTTTAAAAAATACTGTAGTCAACTTTTTGAGTTTAATGCTAATCAAATTACTACACTTTAATACAACCTCCATGAAAAAAGAGACTACAGTGAGCGATTTTGATTAATGTTTCAAAAGTCGCTCGTTCTGGGCAAAATTAAATTTCCATTAAATGGTTCGATACGCCATTTTTGTTTATTGTCATTATTGTCATTAAAATATTATTGTACCATTTTTGTATCATATCCTGAAAAAAAAATGCAATTGCGGGAGCCTATTTATACCACCGCGCTCTGAGGTCTTTTATTTGTTATAGATTATACAATCATTTAGTTATTTCTACTTACATTTAATGTAAACCGTAATTCCTTATTTCCACGTAGGTTCAAATGTCCTCTGCAGAATAAAATAATCAATAATACAACGTAGAATACACCATTCATGGCTAGACCATAGTTCGCATATGTGTTTATACTAAATATGAATCTTTTTCTCACGCTCTAAAATTATATGTCCATTCGAAGGTTTATCTTTTCTAATATAGTCTGTATCAATATCTAAGTTTCCAAAGCAATATCCAACAGAGAGGAGGTGTCAGATTATAATGAATGTTATTTTGAAGAAAAGGCTCCTAATCCACACAGTTTCCGTTTATTTTACATTGCACCGCTGCCAACAAGGATACTCCGCTGGAACCCTATATGAGATATAGGCGTAATCTCTTGACTACATTAATAAGATATTTCAAAAATAAATGAATAAATTTAAAAAGTTGCCTTTCTAACCCTGTCAAGAGTGGCAGAGTAACAGTTTCTTTTTCCCATTTCGGAATTAGTTTCGGCGATAGTCGATCAGCCTCCCATTTATAAGTCTCCTCAAAGCTGAACTGAATTGCTAATAGGGTACCATAGAAGAGAAAGACAATAAAGGCAAGAAAAGCCTAAAACATTTAATATTCGGAAATGATTAGTATTGTTAATGCTAGGTAGGTTAGGCTGGGTCCTATGTTTATTATTGAAGCGATTGTAGCTACTCAATATTCTTATTGTTACTACCAGGGCCAACCCAAACGGATCAATTCTAAAGACTCGTATGTATTTTACAATATTCATGGGTAACAACTCTTTTCAACTCCTGTAGATCATGGTTCACCAACATAGAAACCCCTGGTTTTTTTGGCCAACCGACTTTAAGTTAGAAGTTTAATAGAATCCTTTTTGAGCTTGAACCCCGGCTTCCTAATAGAAATGCAAAAAACCGGACCCGAACACCATTATTGGAAAGCATCATTTGAAATTTGAGATCTTTTAGCCGGTTTGGAATTTGGAATGTTTCAAATTTCCAATCCTAAAATACCTTACCTTACACAACCATGGAGGACACAGTCTAGCTGCTTTTAATGGAAAAAGAGTCCAAATTAGTCTATGGAGAGTAAGAAATAGGTTAAGTAAGACTATTATGGCAAAACAGACCCAAATAAGGTTGGAAAAGAACTGAAACTATTATGTCAACTTATTATTAAAAGTACGGAATGTTACAAATATTAAAAGAACCGATCTGATGTAGAACAGTTTGATCAAACAGGTAAACTTGAAACGAACGCTGGGATGGGCCATTTATAATTGTATAAAACAAATCCGGTTATGTTATAGCCCTATTCAAGAATAATAATGGAGTTTTAAGGAACACGTTTAAAATGTCTCCGAATGTTTTCGAAAAACGAATTATACGCAAAATTACTCAAACACAAGTAACAATTCATTATTACACTTGAATCAAACTATCTCATGACATTGTAGATAGTGCTAACCTCCTGTAATGTTTTGTGCTGATTAGGGTAGGGTTTCGGTACGGATTTAAGAAAAATTACGGTATTTCGGTATACCGGAATACCGTTTTACCGGTACACCGGGTTCCGTACCTTACCGTTTGCTTACCCTAGTGCTGACTATGAGCTTTAGTATCTGATAATCATCAAGTAACAAGCTCGTACTACTGGCCGGACTGGGATAGTCTATTCAGAATTTTAAAAATAGGACCTGACCAGCCACTTTCTTTGTTTAATGGGGGACTGCACTATATAATATATTTATCTATATACGCAACCCTTTTACAGCTGTTGGAACATACAATTAGATATGTCTTCATATGAACGGCGGGTTACTGTAACCGGTACCAAATAAGAGAGGTGCGCGCGGCTTGCAGAGGGGGCGGGGCTACCGGTTGCTAACTATATTTTAGCTAATGTCTGTTAATCACTTGAGTTTGACTAACCGTATATATAAATTCCTCTATTGGTTTAAATAAATCAGTAAAACTAGCAACTAAAGTGAATAGAGTAGCTATTACCACTGATATATACTGCTGAAATCCACAAACAGCAATGAATATTAAAATATGCAGGGAAAAATCCGATTGCCAGCCACATAGCGGCCGAACTGCCTAAAAGTAAATTTTGCAGCCTTTTTGAAGAATGGTGATTGCAATTGCATCACTTGTATACCGTGCCTTTAATAAAAACTTACCAAAATGAATACAGTATCTATAATACAACCTAATGTACATAATATAATAACATTGAAAGCAGCCAGGCCAAACCAACCACCAAAAACAGAATCGAAGGCCATAATATGTAGATACAGGAACCTGAAACAATTGGATATCGATGAAATATTGAAAGAATTGAACTGTCAAAGCATAAATAATGCCAGCTAAACTATAAGCAAAACATATGTTAAAAAAAGTTTTCGTAAAGTCGACTAACGAAGTTTACGGTTTTCTAAGGTCTTAGTATTCTTACGAACGAGTCAAAGCGAAACATCTTACATACGTTATAGAAATGGGCCCAGCGATGATTTTTTGGAGGTTTTTAGGCTCGCTTTGGCTATTAAATAATCATGGATCCTCAATTTTTTTGAAAGAAGATCACTATTGGTAGAAACGTGATACCAAAAATCAGCTTCATAGGTTAGGTACAAGGTAAGTTATGGAACAAAGCTGCATCCAGCCCGTCCCAGCCCAGCTTTGATCAAACTTTGGTTGATAACTTGGCATAAACAGCCTTTTCGGCTTAGGGCAAAGCTTGATCTCAAACTTCGAGCTGGGGCTGGTTGTTTTGGGCTAAGCTGCCTAACAACTATTATATTTTATGTGTAGGCAAGCATAACATTCACTTTTGTCGGGTTCATCGACTAAAAAACTACAGTGTCCGAGCACTTAAATGCTAGAACCCGGAAATTGGGGAACATGTGGTTTGTTTTCACTTGCAGAGGTAATTATTTGAGGTGGGCGCCTGAGAAACTGACGTCGAGCTTAAAATTATCCACAAACCGTAAGACTTTTGCACAAGAATAGGAAAAGCCTTAACGGGGAAATATTGTACTGAGACAGCCAAAAACGTTGTAACTGCATTCTGCCTGAATGTTTCTGGTTTATTCTTATATAGTCTGTTTCTACACACAGACTACATTGCAGAAGCCTCATAGGATGCGTGGTGTTGCACATTTTGCCTTTAAAAAGGCATTTTCCAGCGAATTTAAAGGCAAAATTTGCGACACCGCTCATAGTACAATCCGGCGCAATGTAGTCTGGGTTTTGAAAAGGACTATAGGAGCAATAAATAGTGCAAGAAACAAAAATCAACCTTGTCAGAGTCCTAGTCATTCACTGTCCAAGTATAAGTTTAACTACATTAAAGCTGGTAAATCGGCAATTTATGTTTCTAAATTGGAATGGAGTGCATCGGAGGCTTTGGAAGAAACATTGCATTTTCCTTATTTCTATTAAACGTTAATTATCAAAAGAAACTAAATAACATTTAGTTCAAAACTATAGTCGGGTCTTTATACTGGGAAAAGCCCTTGCAGAATTCGTAAACAACCGTTATATTATTTTTGAAAAACGTTTTATTTAAATAATCTTCAAGTTTAGAAAACACATGCCCAATTTTAATGCAACACGTGTAACTAATTAAATTCAGGAAATGATTTGGTGCTACCTTTCGAAACCAGTGGCCGTAGCATAGAAACTCCCGGGCCTTTCTATGCTACGGCCAAAGAAACTAGCTCGCGATCTCGCGATTTAATGAAAGTTTTGACTCAGTCCTGCAGAATCTTGAAACACAACAAAATGAACCTAGTTTAATTAATATTCATTTTGCATTTTCTTGTTTTCGCTTGCGCATTTTTTCACTCCCACTGGTCCAATTACACCCACCGTTAGGGCGCGGGTGCGCGCTCCAAAAAAGAATGTTTCAAAAATTTGTGAATAGCGGAATAAACTGTTTGAGTAATTTATGTTGCAACTCTGTGAGTTGAATAAATGTGTAAATGAAGTAAAATATTCTATATTGGAATAAAAAAGAGCTAGTATAGTCTGTAACAAGAAAAAGGCTGCAAGGAACGGTGATATAAAGGCTTTCAGAAATTTCTCAATTTTCTTCGAAATTAGATTTCCTTTATATGTTTAGATACCAGAGGAGGTTATCCGGCCGGCCCGGCCCGGCCTGACCTCCAAAATTTCAGGCCGGGCCGGGCCGGATAACCAGCTCTGATTAGATACGCAATGCATTGCTTGTTACTTGAAAATATCATGGCTCTATTTGCGATGGTTTGATTTCATAAAACCCAAATACGTAATTGCGAAAGCACTTGTTTAACACCGCATTCACTGGTAAATATTTGCAGCCTTTTTCTTGTTACAGACTATATCTTTTCACTGATAAATATTTAAGTTTTAACTGTCTCGAACCGGAGAACAAAAAGGAATTCCGACTAGCAAGGCTACTTATGGAGTTAAATTTCTAATTGAATAAGTTACATCGACAACATTAATAATCTTTCTATGTTTTTATATTTATATGGAGGCAATGGAAATGAAACGCAAATGGGCTGGAAGAATCGCAAACACATGAGACATTTGATGGACGAAAAGAATCCTAGGGCTACAATAGCAAGAAATGAAACTGCTGAATACAAGAAAAGGATCACCAAGCACATACAAAATCGCATATGATAAAGTGATTACTGGAATGAATAACTGTAATAAGCTTAATTCCGTAAAAGGGCTTGAATTGGCTGGGCATGAAGATTATATTATTAGCATCGTTTTTACAAATCGCAAAGTAATTGAAAAACTATTAAATTTACTGGATGATCTACTCTTTGCTCATGAATTTTCACATTCTTTGGTATTGCCCAAAGGAGTATTGAAACATTTATGAATATATGGATAAAAGCATAGTTCTTTTCAATGGTGGCAACTATGTTGAAACGGCCGGAATGGTTTTGAACCTCTTTGAAGTCTATTCCCTTTAAGGGCAATTGATCGGTTAGTATCCCAGATTAAGATTATTATTTTCGAAGAGGTTGATTTTAAGTTATATGTTTTAATCACGGTATTTATTACAGCATTTCACTGTGATCACTCGTATCACAGTAGCAGGAGATTTCTTCGAGGCTTGGTTTCGATTATTGGCTCCTTTCTAAGATGCAGTGGGCTTGTAAGTAAATAATAATCATTCTGGTGACAATTCCCAGTATGAAGTTGATTTTAGATATTTATCCTCAAAACATCTATTATTACTCCATACAAGTGTACATGCCAACAAACACCAATTAAACAGAATACTATGAACGAATTTAAAGTAATGTTTAATAAAACTGATTTTTTCTAAAATATTCACACTCAGTATAAATTGGATGTCAAGTGCTTATACTTATCTAAATTTTTATTCCAACAATCGATTTAGGTTTTTTGTAGAGTTCATAATGTCCCATTCTTTACTAGTAGTTACATGGAACATTCCCTAAGAATAGTATTTACTTTTTTACTTTCATTTTGAAAGTTTCAGACAAAACATATTTTAATATATAATCGCGTAAACACATAATTCCAATCTAAAACTAACTTTGTTAGGGCAATGGATAGTCATAACTGTCAAGTAGGTAGCATCATTACAAAGGTGACTCAAGCCGGGACAGTCGGATACTCCGGTTTTGGGGTTGAGGCGATCAACCAGACCTCTCATCGGGCCGAGCCGCCGCGCTTTTTCTAGTATATTTAGCTTAATAGTGTCAAATGGGAAGTAAAAACGAGAAATTCTCGGATTTTGGGCCTTTTTTATTTTTTATTTAAAATATGCAAATAACTCATAAGTTTAGGTTGTGGGATGTATAGTTGAATTTTAAGGTAAAAGGGCCGTGGTAAAAAATGTAAAGACTGATTTCGCATCAATGTTCCCTTCAAAATTTGTTAAATAAGCAACTTACTTATGAAAATACACAGAAGACACGGCCTCTATACTCCTTTCCTCTTGAATAACACTATAAAGACGTAATCAAAAGTAATACAGCCGTGTTAATTGCATTGGGTGTGCAGGAGTGTTGCACTATTTGTGTGAGTAAGGCAGTACGAAAGCAAGTTTGCAATCTGCTGATATCGCGCGGGTAGAATGCCAGCAGCATAACGAAATACGCAGAATACACGGCCTTAGTACTTTTGAATTTGACTATACCAAACACAACATATCTTTTCAAAAAGTGATAAATCCGTGCAAAGTCCATTTCCCATCTATATAGAGCTGAATTAGCAACACTCTTTTTTGTTTAATCAGGCCTGTAAAAGACGTCTCGCGGTCAGTACCACAATATATAGAATTCAAATGAAAAACTGTTGTGTTTCTAGTTTTTCAAATGTTTGAACAGGTTTTTGAGCTAAATCATAGTACAATTAATTTTATATAAAGGGCGCCTCGATTATGAATCATTATCCAGCTCCAAATGTCCAGAACTTTCCTTTTCTTCGCTGTATTGGTCGCATGCGCGTCTGCCCAAACTTGTCAGCCTGGGGCAGGACTGCCGGGTAAGTGACTTTATTAGAAAAATAGAGATTATACGGTTTGCATTTCTCATTATTAGTTCACTTCTGAAATTGCTAGAGAAAGTTGTTCAATTGTAATTGCTAGAGAAAGACCTAGAACACAAACTTAAATAGATTGAGGACGTATAGGACATAGTTCCCGTCACGTCACTTCCAATGGAAGAAAAACGACTATTATTCCCGGGAAGCCCTTGGCGGGAATGGCAAAAGGGAAACCAGTCCTTTTCGAAACAGTTAAAAGTTTATTTCTATATTGGCTATTTCACTATCTCGTAGATCTATGCCTTCATTTAAAACAAATTGTATAGTCTTCATCGAAAATCAATCTTACGCAACAAAAATAATTTGATATTCGACTAAAAAAGCTCTACTTTAATTTAATAGGATGCACTACGGCTGCCGATTGTCCAGCTCTCATTCCTATGGACTGCCTTCCAACGCCAGCTACCGCTACTGATCCAGCAGGAACTTGTTGTCCAAAAAGTGAGCATAATTTTACTAGGCCCTCGATGTTAAGGAAACAAAAAACGTTGTGCAAACTGTATAAAATCTTGTTAGTAAATTTTGTTAGTAAAAGAAAAATAACTCTCGATTATCACAGAAACATTTCGGCTAACTAAGTGCAAACATTTTTCATCCACGGAGAGAGCAATATTACATTCTCATCAAAATTGATCACTGATAGTTTCGGTTATGAATAAAATAATTTTTTCAGCCGCCGTTATCCCCGCTGGAGCCACTACTAACACAGGTAAGCATCCGGAATATTTGCTCCATATCTTAAGAATGGTTTTCCGGAATGGAGATACCGATTCCAATAATTTTCAAGTTTGATTAGTCATTACTAGATCAGCCTTAGCTAATTCTGAGTACAGATCGATCTGCTTGGCATCATTGAAATTAGATTCTTTCTTTATAAATATAAACACGGGGTTATTGAAACGGTAGATTATACCATCAGAAACTGCAAATACTTTAAAAACTATCACTGAGACAAACATTTTACATCTGACGAAGTCTATAATATATTGGTAAATTCATTGCTGGGAAAAGGCCGCCCGTTATCAAATTTTGCCCTGGGTAACTGCATCAAAATCAGAGTATAATTAGAATAGTATTCTCATCGTTTACAATTCATTTATTCATTTACAATAACATCTGATATCCCCGAAGTGGTTTAATCTCACTTTAAAAGACGAACACACTAGTGTATATTCTTTCTAATTTAAAAAAAGTACACGTTTAATACTTTTCGCAATTTAAAAGCTCTTATATTTCAGCGGCCACTACCACCTCAAGAACCATTGTTACAAGGACCACACGCAGAACAAGTAAGTATCAGAAATATCGAACGTTTTTAAGATTCGACCAGCTTCTGGGATTGTCACTTACACAGTAGCTTATAAAATCTCTACAACAATCGGTGTCATCTTCGAATTACAATTAATAGAATACTGCAAAACATTATAAAAGTTTATTATTTCAGTTTATTCTATAAACAAAAACACAAACACATTGAGGATTATTATTACATTAGAATTTAAAGAATCGAGAAATATTTAAATTTTGCAAACTCTGTTCGTAAAACTTATTGACGATGTATTAACTATACTTTGTTTAACTTAAGATAAACTAACCAAGAAAAAATCAAATCTATAAAGTGATAAAATTCAGATACTTCATGCGTGGACTTATTGAATCCTCGTACCGGGGTATCTGACTGTCCTGCTCGTGCCGCTCTATGTAACGATACTACTTATTATGATGTTATGACTAGACAATGCCCAAAAACATGTGGAAGATGTAATATTACTGGAAATTCTACTGTTAGCGGTTGGTATATTTAGAAAAACCATAGAACAAACTGTCTTGCTTAGACTAAAAAATGAAATTCTGAATGTTCAAAGTGTAAACTGTCTTCACATTTTAATAACTTATTTGTTAACAAACTGTTTTGAAGTTGTTCCATGCATGGAATAAGAAAATTATAAATTTTATAAGATACTATATGCGCTTTTACTAAAACTATCAATTTCGATAATATTGCTGCAAATTATAATTTAGTACTAACATCGCAAAGTACTTCAAAGTAAAATGCTGTTTTATATAAGATATTTAGCGAATAACATAATGCATAAGCCTAGAAAGTGTATAATAACAATTATAAAGTTGGGATATTGTTTCAGGAGCTTGTGTTGATCGTCTCAACCCCAAAACCGGAGTATCCGACTGTCCCGGCTTGAGTCGCCTTTGTAATGATGCTACATACTTGACAGTTATGACTACTCAATGCCCTAAAACTTGTGGAAGATGTACTACTGGTGAGAAAAACATAAATAAATGTCAATATTAAATATATTTCATTCGGAATAAGAAGTAAACACACAAATATTCAAAATAATAATTAGTGAAATGTTTGCTTTTCATCTGAAGAAAAGCATTTTAGGTGGATCCAACGTCACAATCACTGCAACTACCACAAGAGCTGTTACCACCTGTAAGTTAGACAATACGAATACTCTTAAAAGATTGAAATCCAACAACTAAGTTCATCTAAATTAGGTTATAGGTTAATTTCGTATTGAGACTCCATATTATGATCCAGAAATCGTCGGATTCGGTGTGAAATCCGCTTTTGAGTCACCAACACCGGTTCAACAAAGATTCAACAAAATGGATCTTATTTTAACTATTAACTCTCAAGACCCAAACAATGATCCAATTTTTGCAGATTTCTTTAACCTTTATAAAAACTTTTTAGGCGTCGATAAGACAAATACTCCATCTGGAGTTTCTGACTGTGCGAGAAGAGCCAATCTCTGTACTAACGCAGCCTACAGAACGCTTATGCAGGTATGGTTATATAAAACAAAATACCGCAGAGCGCGGTGGTATACATAGGTTTCCGCAATTGCGTATTTGTCTTTTTCCCGACATGATACAAAGTAAAACTAGTACAATAATATTTTTCTGACAACAAACAAAGAATTGCGTATCGAACCATGTAATGGAAGTTTCATTTTTATACAGAATGAGCGATTTGTCAAACCTTAAACAACACCACTGCAATCTATTTTTGTTATGGACTATAAATATACTAACTTTAGTTAAACTACAGTTTCTCGTTAAAGTCAGTACCGGCATTTAGTTTCCAAAGGGCACGTATCAAGGGCTTTGTTACCATGGATTTAAAACATCCATCCAAATAAGTTTAGGCTATGTTTAATTACTAAGAACAATAAAACAATGCAGTAACCTGGTTGAGACTACTTTTGATGTAAACATTGGTAGTCCTTATTTGTGCTATAAAAGTAAATTATAGTTATCGTTTATGCAAATCTGAAACATTCGAAATATCTATACAATTTTAGGAACAATGCCCTAAGACATGCGGATTCTGCTAGATATTTTTTGACAATGGTTTTGGTGTTGGTTTATTATTGTCTGTATTATAACACAATAAATTTTTAATTTCACGTAGTCCTTGTCAAAGTTATTTTTACATTGGAAATATGTTTTTATGTCATATATTCCAACTGTGTTTTTTGAAACTTTCCAAAGGAAAGTTAAAAGTATTCTTATGGAATGTTTCATTTAACCACTAGAATGAGACAATATGAACTCTACAAATAAAACTAAATCAATCATTGGAATCAAACTTTAGATAAGTATCAGCACTTGACATCCAATTTATGCTGAATATGATGATTTTTAGAAAAAAATCAGTAATATTAAGATTAAACATTACATTAAATTATTTCATAGTATTATGTTTAATTGGTGTTTATGACCTGTACACTTGTATCGCAATAATAGAGGATGTTTTGACGACAAATATTTAAAATCAACTCCCGGCTAAGAATTTTCACCAAGGGCCGTATTCCTAGGTTTGTTTCAATGTCACGGGAATCGGAACGATCATTTCCGGCGAAAAAAGGATTGTTCTTGTTTCAGAAAACAGTCGAGTACAACTAAATCCAATGTGGATTCAGAATGTCATTAGTTTTCAATGTTCTACGTTATTCAACTTCTACGACATAAACTAGAAAACACTCTGTTAATCGGTAAAAAGGGCACAACCATCGAACTGAGGTGAGCACCTCTAATTTGAGTAAATTAATAATCATTATACAAAACTCTCTTCAAAAATACCGTTAAGTTGATGCATTTTACTTTAATATATATCTTAAAAATGGCTTTGACGTTTCCTTTTTCCCTGTTTTCTGTTTGAAAGAACTGCATTTATGAATGGAAAGATCAAATCAAAATAGCAACTATGATATCGGAAGATAATTAGGTCAGGTCTATATAATTAGAAACCCTGATAGATTATTTTTAGTTGAGAAATCCAATCCTTGCTGAATCATTAACGCATTTACTATTTAAACAAAACAATCTTGTGCTTAGCCTATTGGATAGAGCAGCGGTCTCTGATCCGTGAGGTTCCGAAGCCTGTGGGTTCGACTACCCATATCTTCGGAAAGCTTCGGAAACCAGCAGCTTATTTATCCCATGTTTCGTTCCCCCGAAGATTGAATGTTAGAAAGGAGCCGTCTCTGCTCAGAAGATTCCGGAATTAATGGCCGAAGCCATGCGCTGAGGAAATCTACTATTATTGTGATTCGAGTGATACATGAAATAAAATACTTTTTTATAACAAGACATTGAATCATTTCCATATAAAGGAACCTTGTGAACCGAATGTGATTTATTTTTTCAATTTTAATCTTGAACGGCAGAAACTCTATGAATGTATTGAAATACCGTGATTAAGACATATAACTTAAAATCAGCCTTTGAAAATGATAGTCTTAATTTGGGATACTAACCGGTAAATTTCACTAAAAGATAATACACTTCAAAGAGGTTAAAAACCATTCCGGCTATTTCAACTAGTTGCCACCATTGAAAAGAACTATTCTTTTATCCATATATTCCTAAATATTTCAATATTCCTTTGGGTAATACCAAAGAATGTGAAAATTCATGAGCAAAGAGTAGATCATTCAGTAAATTTAATCGTTTTTCAATTACTTTCCGATTGGTAAAACGATGCTAACAATATAATCATCTTGTCCAGCCAATTCAAGCCCTTTTACGGAATTAAGCTTATTACAATTATTCATTCTAGTAATCACTTTATCATATGCGATTTTGTATGTGCTTGGTGATCCTTTTCTTGTATTCAGCAGTTTCATTTCTTGCT
>JAQGAV010001992.1:0-17735 GCA_034691345.1 Phasmarhabditis papillosa
TTATATAATAATGATCAGCAAAATTAGCTCTATTTTCTGAAATTAACATGAAAAACCCATGTCTAGGTACCTTTAACGTATCAAACTAACCTCTATTTACTTGTATTGACGATATAGCAGCTGCAAATGCATCATCTGTTAGCATATTATCATCCATTGCAACTGGACCGCCATTGTCCGACAAAGACTGCCGAATTGCCATTTGCAGCAAAACTTCTTCCTGCATTTGCGGAGAAGCATCTATATTTAAAAGCGTAGCAAGAGTAAATTATTAATAATAAACTAACATCTAAGTGTATTTGCATCGCCGTGACGTATGCTTTCGAGAGAAACGTCGGCTTCATCCTCGGGCCACCAGAATGTGCTGTTGTCATCGACGGTTCGGTAGAAAGCTGGTAGTTCAAAAGCATCATCAGAAATGGCAACACTTGTTACTTTAAAGTTAGACTGTAATTAAAGGCCTCTGCATAAAACGCGATAATGAACATACCTCAGTCTCCAACGGTGTTACATACTTTCCAGGTTCATTAATCTTTCCAAAAGTAATTTTTGCACTAACCACATGAAACAATGGAATTTCTAATGAAAATAATGAACATGAGCTATAGTTCACACTTACCAATCTTTACAGGAAATCCAGCTGGGAGCTGCATCTGAATGAATTCATTCAATCGCGAAAAATGAGCGCTGCTGGATGCCATGAGGTCAACAATTCGAATAACTTGATCCTAGAATGGGCGCAATAGTTGAATTAAGAAAAACAACTATACGTGTAGATCTAGAGGATATCCATCAGCTAACCAGAGAGTCGCTTTAAACGTATTTGATTTTGTAGAGAGCTCCATGGCCTTACCTTACAACAAAAAATATGAGCCTAACTGTTATATCAGCAATGATCACCTATAGGACAATCCAGCGGGAAGTCTGGATTCAAATATTCAGTGGCAGTTAAACCTGTCTGATGAACATCATTCGTTTTAGTTTCAATATTTGTCTCAGACCTAATCATATTTAGCAAATTATTCAGTGCATTAGACGTAGCACTGTCACTCTTAAATAATTATTATGAATATTAGACAACAGTTGATCAACCTCTTTTAACGAAGCCTTTGCTTCATCCGTCAGATGTTCGGTTCTCGTCTTAGTTATAAGACTGACGTTTGAAGCATCAAAGACTTTACAGTCATATCCATCGATACATTCAGCTCGTTCGGCACTCGTTAACCAGGAAAGCAGACCCCCACGAGACCGTTCAAATCCTATTTTTTCTACGTCGATGAATGATGAGGATATAGGTGTGGCCAGACTTGAAAACGAATGAGTATCTTATAGATAGTAGGGCTTACCGCTGGTGAACTGATTCTGGCGAAGGATCAAAATCCTCCAGTGTTTCATCATCCCTCAAAGTTGATACTGAGATCTAAAATAAGGTATTTTGATTATTAAGACGATGATTACTAATATAATAAATATTAAAATATAATTGCTCACGGTTTGTGCTTCGTGATCCAACACAATGAACTGTGGAATATTTTCCGAGTTTAACCTGAAGATGAAAGTCTGGTTTCCACGCTTCCATGATGACCCTTCAAACGCAATTAGTGTAGTGTCAATACGAATACTTGATCCTTGCTTGTAAATCTAGAACTAACAAAATATGTTCAAATTTAACAAACACAAACTTTATATGTATCGGATGGGCAGAGCTTACTGACAAAAGGCACCCAGCTAGAAAATTCCCACGACATTTCACAGTAAAAATCACGAGTATCCTATAAAAGAGGTATATCATGAAATATGCATACAAGGATACCTTAAGAGCATTTAAGTGATTTCTCATTGTACTTGTAACAGAACGGCTACGTTGAAAATCTCTGTATTTAATAATTTCGCGAATGATTTCACCATCATTTTGAGCAATAGCTTCATGACTGACAAACCACATTTCTGTAAGCAATAAAAAGAGACATATACAACACAATAACCTTTGTTCTGGGTGTCAGCATCAGCACCATGTTCCAACAGCAAAAAAGCACATTGTTTGTGCCCGAGAGTAACTGCCAGCATAAGTGGAGTCCTTAAATTACTGGTGAAATGCATTACATCAATTATCTTCACCTGCCGCGGCAATCCTTCTTGTTGACTTCCGCATGCGCCGTTTCGGAGGGTAATTTTGTTATTTCATTAATGAGACCTTCTACATCATCTAGATAAACTGACCAATGAAGAGGGAATTGGTCTCGTATGGGGTTTTGAGTCATACTGACTGAAAGCCGAATTATTTAAACGGATTATCAAGAACATGAAATGAAATTAGAGAAGAGAGAACCGGTCAACTTTGAAAAGTAGTATGCAGGCTGGAGGATTAGGCTGGGCCTGGCTGGCAATTGACGGCCATAAATAGACTAAAGCAAAGATAGTTTTTCAACTTCAATTTTTCGAGATATTTATTTTTATTATTTTTTTAAATTTATTTTTGGAACCTTGGAGGGGAGGGTAGGATCTAGCCACCCAACACTCATGTGCACCTTTATTCCAACAAAAAGGTGTTAAAAACGCAGTTAAATTATTTTGACTCGATTCCAGCAGATTTATGGCCGGCCATCCGCCACCCTGGTAGCAAAGCTGTTAACCCGGCCGGGCCGTGCCGGATTACATGTTAATTCGACAAACCGGCCCGGCCCGGCCGAGGTCCAAAAAAATCAGCCGGGCCGGGTTAACAGCTCTGCCTGGTAGTATGTAATTTATGTTTCAAAAATCCCGGCGCGACACTATGATATGATTCTGAAAACAGAGCAACCATGCTGACTGACTCGAGTTTATCAGCTGTTATACGCAAACTCGTATTATTCATTTTCAAATACGGTAGCCGCAGTGTTGGCGCAATGCCAAAAGGCGGGGCCAATTCAATCAATATAGTCGCGTGCTTAGGCATAGTCCTATCCTTTAACATATGTGTTCACTTTCGTTGTCTATGTCTCACTTTTTCTATAAAAATCTCTATGTTTATTGTACTATTCCCTTTCTCTCTCTGTTCTGTGCCGTCTGTACGTCATACTCTCTTGCAGTTGCTGGGCCTACCCTCTCCCAGTACTCAGAACTATCTCGTCATCTTCTCTCGACGCCTTATTTTCCTCTGTTAAGCTTGGTTCGGAACACATTCAAATTGTGCTGCGATGTTACCCGCAGAGGTTAGAAGTAATATTCCTCAAGTACCTAGGTAGTTTTTTCGTAAGGGTCTGACTTACTATAAAGCGGAATAAAAGACGTAAACTAGACTGTTTTTGTCTAACTTGGTTTATTTTATTGTTTAGAGTCAACTAGCAATGATGGAGCCTATGAGTGTAGGATATTCCCAAGTTTCTATGCGAGATGTTGGCAAGCCTCCTGTTCGCGGGAAAACTTCACCTTACGGGTTTTTCGTAAAAATGTGTTACGAAGAACACAAGAAAAAATATCCAAATGAAAATGTTCAAGTAACGGAGATTTCAAAGAAGTGTAGTGAAAAATGGAAGGTTTGTTGACATTAAGTAGCATTTCTTGTAATGAGTATTTTAGACTATGTCAGACGATGAAAAGCGAAGGTTTTATGAACTAGCCCAGAAAGATGCTGAGCGTTATCAGGCTGAGGTCTGTTGCAGCTTGGCTTGGGCCAGCGTATAATCTAAGCTCCATAACGCTATCTTAATTTTTTAAATTTCTATAGAAAGCATATTAGCTAACATAATATATTTTCTTTAAAATTGCATATTCTTTCAGGTTGCTGCATATGGTGGTGAAGATGCCATGCGTAAAAGAAAGCGTTCAAAGAAAGATCCTAACGCCCCTAAAAGAGCTTTGTAAGAGCAGTTGTCTTTGTTTATATCTAGCGAAATTTTTAGATCTGCTTTCTTCTTCTTTTCTCAGGATCGTAGACCGGAGGTTCAAAATGCTCATCCTGAATGGAAAGTTGGACAGGTTACTTTTAAAATCTTTTCAATTTCATTTGTCAATATTTAGGTTGCGCAAGAATTAGGTCGTCTTTGGAAGGTAATTCCACAAGAGACTAAGGATATGTATGAGAGGAAAGCTATGGCGGACAAGGAACGTTATGCTGATGTTCGTTCATTTTGTTAGCTTTACGATTGTACTTTTTTCAGGAAATGAGGGACTACAAATCAGCCATTCATAAAATTCCTGGTATGGATCATATAGAGGAGGATCACGGTATGCACTCGATCCATGTGGACGATATGCAACACCCAATGGCTTAACTTTTGTTCACCCTAATTTGTTTGCTTGCATATCGTTATCCCGTGTGAATCTAATCTTAGGTACTACTACACAATATTATATTTTGTTTAAACAATTACATTGACTTTTTTACCTCGTGTAATTGGATAATAGATTTAACGGTTAGAAGCGCAGTCGTTTGCATATCCCAGTTATGTCTGTGGTTCATTCTCTTCCCCTCTGATTTGTTTTTTTCCCTGTCATGTGGTACATTATTTTGTACAGATTTCATTGTTGCTGATGTGTCATTATATGCTCTAAAGTAAAATAAAGTTGTATTTTAAGTTGTCCATATTTTCTTATTTAGTTGGGGAGTCAACTATATAAATAGATAGTTTTGGTCACTGTTGTCAATCCTTTGTAAATAACATCAGAACGAACTATCAGTCGTTTCAGATACTTGTTATTGTTGTGAGCGTTAGTGCTTACTATTTATATATCTAGCATAGCGTTTTTTTTTCTTATCAGATAGTACATGTGCAAATGTTACATTGAGGTTTTTCATTTAGAATTCATGTCGTCACCGCTTGAATCTTCCCTCGATTTATCTTTCTCCTTTCGGAAAGACAGTAATGGAGAAGATATGTCAGATATAGACTTGGAGCTTGTGAACGTCGTTGAAAAACTTAAAGAGTTGGATCCCCGCTGCGACAGGTTTTTCTAAATATCTGTCCGTGATAACTTTGTGTATGCAGGTTATCCCAAATCAATGCCCTTACAGCTCATTGCCGACGGAGATTACGGGAAACCGTGGAATTGAATGAAGACTGTTTGAAACAACTCTATCTCGATCGATTTGTGCAGCTGAATCTTGAAAAACAGACCATAGAAGTTTGTGCGCTTAATTTCATTTCTTTACCGCATTTCAGGAGTCAGATGAAATTAGAAGCGTTTCGTTAAAAATACGAGGCCACGATTTTGAGTTACAATCTCCAAGTGGGCGAAATAATCCATGTTGCGAAGTTTGTATGCACACAATTTGGAGACTAGTGCAGTCATTTCGACGATGTACAGGTTTATCATTAGTATGCAGGTTCCATTCCTATTTCAAAGAAAATTTAGTGTGTGGTATCCGGTCTCATGACAAATGTGTCTCGGATATTCAAAGACAGTGTGCTGCGATAACATTTGCTCATCGTGATTTTGTGCTTCAGTTGAATTTTCCCGAAGAGAAAGGGCTAGCAAAACAGAACTATCGTTGCGCAGAGTGCTACCATTCCTTGTCCTATGGTATGTTTTCTAGCTATATATTTACACTCCGTTTATTCTAGAGGGTCCTGCTCATATGGAGCCCAGATTTTGTGAATATACTGGTCTGTTGTTTTGCCCGAGGTGTCACTGGGGCGACGTATGGAGTATTCCTGCGAGGTATGTGGTTCATTGAATTTTAATTTATTAGTTCATAACATTCCATATTCCTATATATAGGTTGGTCCATAACATGGAATCAGCTCCTCGTCCGGTTTGCCGAGCTGCGAAGCAATTATTGTCGTGCATGAACGGTAAACCGCTTGTGAATATGTTTGTCGAAAGTCCAGCTTTTTTCAAATATCACAAGGTACATTGTTTCATAAATTATTGATAGTCTTAGCTTTTAGGATCTTCGTCGCGTCAACCAATTGCGAAAGAATTTTCTTTTTATGAAGTGTTACTTTATTTGCTGCAAGGTCTGATACTACCGATTTCATAATAAATACTATTTCAGACTGCAAGGAAACTGAGAATATTGCAATACCTAAATAGACATCAGCATTTTGTAGAGAATTCAGATGTATATGCTCTGGGAGAGGTATTGCTGACGATTCTTCCTATTTTCTTATTATAACGTTATAGCTTCGCGACTTATGTGACGGTAAACTCCTCCCAGAGCTTGAAGAAATTCATACCGTTTTTCGAAAGCATATTGAGGAGGTGAAATTTGTTGATATATGTAGGTAAATTATTTATTCAGGAATGTGAAACCTGCCAAGGGAATGGGTTCTTCTGCGAATTGTGTGTGAATAATTCAGTACTTGCAAACGAGGTTTTTTTTGCCAATTTACTTCTACATCCCATAATTCCAGTTGTTATTTCCGTTTTCTGAAGGTATATCTGTTTGTCAAAGTTGTCTAGCGGTTTACCATTCCAAATGCTTTGAAAAACATAGTCTCCACTGTACAAGGTTAGTTAGGTGTTAGTATGATGTACTTTTGCGATTAATTATCAGCGACTTTGGAGTATTGGTATCAACTGCGCAATGAAATTGTTTCTTTTTTAGTTTGCTTGTTTTAGATGTGAAAGGAGAAGACGTCGTGCGCCCGCTTCAAGTGAATCTGTGGAAGAAGTACCTGTCCCATGTGAAAAATGATTTGATCCACCACATGAGCGTGTTATCTTACTTGTGATATAAAACATAGATAAAATAAAGCCTTATGTACTACACGTGTTCTTATTGTGCGGGCATGTAATCGCTTTATCCAGTCGAAATCGGAAAATTGACCAGAGCCGAGATTTTCAGTTCCACATTGTAGCTGACTTTGAGAGATTTGGACAAAATATATAATGTCGTTTTGGCCCGAGAAGATGAATCTGTTAACAATAAATTGAACCCTTTTTTTAAAATGAGTTTGAAATTTGTTTATTTTGTTCAACAAAATTTTTTTGTGGTTATTATGCTGCGCACCTTAACCAGCCACGCCCATTTTGTTGTGCCCCTCTTGCATAGTGGGCGGCGCTTAGATGGATTTGCTTACGTGGATAATAGGCTCCAGCCGACGATAGAATGCGCAATTTGCTATGTTTGTTCTAGAGTTTGAATTTCATCAAGTGTTCCTCTTTATATATAATCATTTATTTAGATTATCTTTTACATAGATGATTATAAAATTGCAACACTCTATCTATGAGACAGAATCTCAAGACGTTGATCCAGATGATGTTGTTGAGCAGGTTTCTATCCCACATATGTATTCTGGGGAAACTAAAATATAATTTAGGCTCGTCGCTTGGTTTTTAACACGCCTCTATGTAAGACTTATAATGCTGGTGCCGGAGAAATTGACGAAAACACGAGCAGCATGAAGGTAGAACAATTAATGCTTTGGAATGACATCCTTCATCTTTGTAATGAGATGTCTAGCAAGCGTATTATAATACTCATTTGGTTCAACCAAGTTCATGGAGCCAAATGCGACAATAAGAGTATAAGACATGCTTTTTTACAAATTAGTGAGCATCATTCGCTAAACACTAATCGATTCTGGTAGTATAACCTAGAACGTATTTCAGACATTGGAAGGCTCGTATGATACAAAAAGCCGTGGACGCCTTTATTTAAAGAATGACTTTCGTTCTTCGGCGGATGCAAGGTTTGTTTTCACTCTCTTTTTATTGGAGTTAGCCTCACGAAGAACAGTGAGCTACACTGTCCCGATAAATTTCTAGATATTATTCTTATAGTATTATCGACGATGGTACCAGAAATGAAAAATCATTGCATCATGATGTGGTTAGTCTGAGCCTGCTTGCATGCATGAATATATGTGTCAACATTTCAGCCGAATTTGACCGATTATCATTTGCAAATAAACTCGAAGGAGCCGCCCCCAAAGGAATCAGTGGAGAAAGTAAAGCAATGGCTTCATTCGTCAAAGGAAGAGAATCAAGTAAGAGCTTTGTCCAGTAACTATTTGGTTGTTAAAGTACGGGTTAAATTTAAAGTTCAAACAAGAATGACTTTTCTTCGACTGTAATTTCGGGAAATGAGTTTTCTTTCAGCTAGTTGCAGATGATTCGGTGAATTATTCTATTGAAACTGATGATTCCGGAAAAAGAGATTTTAACAACAACTACTTGGATAAGGTATAATCAGTTTAGTCAGAATATATTTTACATCAACAGATATTCTGCAATTCAATGTCAATGCGCTTGGCTAAGCAAAGGAGACTCGATTTCGGATTCAAAACGCGTTTATCTTTGAATAGGGTATCGTTATAAGAAACCTTCAGTTCGAACCATCAGTTACAGTTTACTGCGTCAGTGGTCGGTTCTTCGCATGTCTCTGCATTTAAAAGATGGAATTATTTCTGCCGAAGTGGTGATCTCTCTGATGAGGCTCGAAAGGGTACCGTATTAGAAGGACTCACGGAAGGCGAGGTGGAAGAGTTATTGAAACAGAAGGTTATTATGGGAGAAGGCGGTGTTTATGAATCGCCAGTACTGTTGAGGTTATTTTTTTTTGTTGCAAAAATATCTATACCAATTTAATTTAGTTTATACGGTCGCTTCGGAAGAAGGGGTGTTAGCTTATCAAGACCATTATTCGACTACTTTATTGGCAGTTTGCTTCCATGTTCACCTTCAGAGAGCAGTGACTACGTTGTCGACGCATCGTCCAAGGATTTTCAAAGACAAGGACTCGGGTTTGTGTTTGTCCTCTAGATAACACGAATTGGAATCAGTGTGCGAATAGGTGGTAGTCGTCAATCTCTTGAGTCCTCTGGGAAGGGGGTGGGTAACCTCTGTTTTCTTGAGTGGTCAGCAGAATGGGTTATATCGTCAAATAGGCTATCAACTTTCCATGTTTCAAATTTAAGTTGCTTCGCAAACAATCCCGCTATCTTTCGTCAGAACAGTGCTGTCTCGCCAAGTAAAGTTTCTGATTTCCGGAGTTATACAGGTATTCCGATACGACTAAGTTCTATAAGATTATTGTCATATTTAAGGAGAATTTGCTCCCAATCGAACTGGTTACCGTAACATTCAGCGATATTCACGAAACCATCGAGCGGATGTTCTGCCACCACCGCCTTCTATTTTTACAGACGAGGAATACACAGCGCTCAGTTTGCATATCTCTAAATATGCTCTTTCTTGTGAAGATAAAACTCATCTGGAACTCATTGCCTGGCTAATTTTGAATGAGGTATGTACAGATCCTAGTTTGTTCATTATGAATTGCTAAATTTACAGCGAAAAATTGGGCTGTTCCATCCACGTGACGTCGACAGTATGGTTATTAAACTAGTACAATATACTGGGAATTTATGCGCTAAGGAAGCCCAGTTGAAAAACCAAGTCGAAGGGTAATTTGTTTGGCGTACTTCTTCCAATATTAGTATTTTTAGATGTCTGGAGCGTGATGGCGATTTAAATTATTATAAGAGCTGGCAGAAATAGGCGGCATTGTTTAAATTCCGTGCATGAATATATGTGTATAATAATGTCCGAATGTATAGCGAATTTTGTAGTATAATGTAACTATTTTGCGTGGTAAGTGTACCTTGCGTTTATGTTTCATAAATGTTTTCCACCTTTGGTTTGATCAGGAGTAGATATTAGTTCTAGATATGGGTTTCCTCAATGTTTTTTATATTGAACTGCTGGCTATTGACTATTAACTGTGGTATAATTCACAGCAGGTGTTCTTCGTTGGAATGAGTGACCTAACAATAATAGGCCGTGTTGCGCCACCCACATATATGTTCTCTTGTTAGTTACCTTGGACGCTCGCATCATTACACCGTTTTCATGGATCTCTAGCCAAATCTTAGTTTTTACTTTAGTACGCCTTACTGAATACAGTCGTATAACGTCACCGGATTTGCCATTCTACTTTACTGCGGGTTTCCATTAAAATTGATTAAAAATTTTAAACTTCACAGAGAACGGAAAATCGTTATCTGCACTTTAGAAAATTTATAGAGAAGGATCGTTATGCAGGAGTTTGTAACATTAGTTGTGACATATTTATGCTGTTTAAACTGCTGTCGTGTAATACATGGATTGTGGTCAGTCGGCCACAGAATAATAAATCCAATGTCGTTGTCAGTTGCTACTCGAGCCCACCCTGCTCAGCGTCCTTTCATCTTTTTGACAATGTTTTGACGTTAAATGATTTTGTATTGCTAGCAGGAATGTATTGTTTATATGAAAATTTTACGCCAAGATTTTTGTGTTTGCCAGTTACAAATAGCCATTTATTCCTAGAGCTGAGTAGTTGACAGAAGGATAGCTATTCAGTATGCTTTTTAAAATATAGTTATTTTCTCAGCCTTGATTCTGAAATATGCGTTGTCAGCATCGTATGCCGTGCATTTCTACTGGCATTTTTCGTTTTCTACCTTTTTTAAATAAAACATTACCTAGCGATTTTCTAATAGACGTTTGGCGCAATTATTTTGACACTTTCTTATGCGATGCTGCCCATTTCCGTTTCTGTTATTGATTTCATATCATTTTAAGTGAACAATAGATGATTTTCAATCAGCCTGCCTACAAAATAGGTGGATTTAGGTTCATCTATTCCACGTACCGACTTCCGATTAACAATTTTTCACGTAGCGGTACCCTGTTGATTTTTATACTGTATGAATTTTTAAATTATCGCAAGTATTTAGTATGGATGATGTAGAACCAAACCTTCCGGATGTTACCCTTATTACGGATTCGGTGGCCATAAATGTAGCCCACGAAGGAGTGGGCGGCGTGCAGCTATGTCCAGCTATAATACTAGGCAGTCCACAGGTATCGAATAGTAGAACATGAACAGTCTTAAAGGCACGGTACACTCAAAAAATCGGTTGCACCTTGGACGAGTACTGTAGGATGCTTTGAAAGTAATATGTTAGAAACTGCACTAAATTAACGAGTTTCGACACATTTATCGCGTTACACGTGGTTTTCACCCAAAATATTGGTAGAAATATTGTTAGTTTTTAAATTTTGGTTCAATTTGACGAGTTATACAAGTTTCATGAATTTATGCAATTGCCGCATGCTAACCAGAACTCCGCCCACTGACAACCTAAGCTCAGTGTGGCAGCATTTTCTAAATGCCCATAACTTCGTTCAAAATCAGCGTAAAAATTTGATCTTTGTATTTTGACTCAGAATACATAGCTCTATCAAACAAATCATCAAAATTGGCAAGTTAATTGTGGGTGTACCGTGCCTTTAATCACACACTATGCAGACCATCCAACCTGGACCCGAACTAATCGATATATGTAGGTAGTACTAATTTCTAGATGTTGTTTTTTGTCATAGACTATATTTTCGTTCGTCCATTACCATAAAGTTCATTCAAATATATATTTGATTGCTTTTTTACCCACATATTGGGTCCGGCCCGGCCCGCCAAAGTTTTCCCAGGGCCCGGGCCCGCCCGCAGGAGGTTCTGCACAATGGGTATTAAAGAACTAGGAAAACATTAGCGACAAGTAAGCATTATATTCCTAAAACGCACCTATTTCAATTCGGCAGTAGTATACTGAAGGCATTCCGAGGAAACTTTCTAGTCATATTATTTTGCATTATTTGTTCAAAAAAGAAGATTTGGCAATTGTAACTCTTAAGCCAATTCTGAAGATTTACAACTTCAATGTCGATATGCAATATATTAGATATCTTACGTTTGAGAAGTTAACCTGCTCATTTTTTCGCGTATAAAAACTATTATAATTATATAATATCATTAATATTCACGCAACTTTGACTAGCATGTGAAATGTGCCTTTCTTATTCCGATATAGCCTCTTTAGGGAAATTATCCTTACAAATAGATACTAACTTGGTTATTTTAGAAAGATTATAGATTGCAATAAGATAATAATTTCAGAAGAGGTTAAACAGATAAAAGTGTCGAACATTTATTTCTATTATTACGTAGTTAATGTACGACTTCTACAAAACTGATCTGGCAATGAATTTACAATTATTCAGGCGCTACCGTCATGTTCAAAGCACATGTATTCACGTCTAGCAGCTACGGCAAATCAAGTGGACGAAGGAATGCCCGATATTATTATCTCACTTGTGTCAAATAAGAATCAAATTAGTAAAAAGGTTGCCGCTGTGTCGTTCACAAACATATATACAATATTAATTACAGTATCTAAACGCGCTGCAAGCCGGTCTGTATCCTTTTGTAACTTCTTGTGGCTTGTGGTTTGTCTCTTCGGGAGAGTACTACGATCCACTGGCCAGAGCAGCAGCCGAAACTATCAAGACTGTTCTGCCGCAGGTAAGACATGTGAGAGAAAATATAGATACTAAAGATAGGCGGCTCGCCTCGCTCAAAAGAGCGCACCGTTTGGCCGCCGCTCGGCTTAACACCGGCACCAGTGCGCATCGGACAAAAACGGGCACAGCACCGACGCGTTCTCGAAAAGGAAACCGAGTCGTCCATCTCTAGTAGATGCTATGAAGTGACAAAATACAGGCACGGGATGTGATCAGACGGGTTGGAGTGTATTGACAAAGTCATTTGAATACTAATTATGATTTTCAGACTGGGGGGTCCGTAGAGGTGATACATCTGATGGTGAATTCGGCAAGTGTAATAGGAATATCTGAGTGTAAGGAGATGGTGGACACTTCTCTAAACACTATGTTAATTGCATCTAGAAAGGAGACTGAAAACGAGCGACAAACTTCCGTTTTTAGAGGAAATGCAGTTGTCAGACTGTCACATCCACCACCCGGTATGTTTATTATCATAATTAACTACTTTAATACAATTAAAAGTTAGTTAACTAATCATTCGTGAATTCCGTTACTTATTGTTAATAAAAAACCTTAGACCCTGCAATACTTTAAAGAAGCGAACTACTTGGTAGGGGGATTTTTCGTGTACAGGGTGGCCGATAAGTATGTTCCCAACTTCAAACTAGTGCACAAACCAAAAAACATGACATATTTCAATAATATATTTATTTTCGATACAATAATACTAATACTATGTATACCATAGTTACAAGTACATATCAGTACTGTAGTTTCTGCACGTTTTGATTCTAAAACAGACATCACCCTTATTTAGCAACTTCTCAATAACAATATCTCTTCAGCTCTATTAATCGGGGTTCCATCTGAGCACATATCCACAGGAATGACTCCGTCTACCAATGCTCCGCCTATACTCTTGTCACCCTCAAATGACAAGAGACCCCTACCTGTTGCTATATTTGCCGGTTTGTATATTTACTATAGTCGATGAACTAATCGCTTGCAAGAGGTTACGGTACGAACTGCAAATATTTCAGAGTTGACTAATTAATTAGAGCAAATTTAGAGCAAATATGTGCTCTATTTTTAGTTAATTAGACCTTTAACTGCAAGCGACTAGTCCGCCGACTATACCAAAACATCTCTTTTTTAAAGTGTAAACTATATTTTTTATGTATCTCATAATAGTTTTTTTTCTAAGTTTTGTTTTAGGCGCAAGCCTGAGCGCCATTGAAGAGTTGGTAATTTATGTAGAGAATGGGGTTCCGGTTGTTATACTTCAGGTGAGTTCTTTAATAATTGTTTAATTTGAAAATGAGAGTTTAAAATATACTATGAATAACAAGACAGATGGTTGCTCGTAGCAGTAGTTGTTATTCCTTTTCAGCAAGGTAAAGAGTAAATAAAACATTATATAGTTTGTATCAAGAGCTATGTTTCAACTGTGGCACCATGGAGAGCAGCAATATCAAATAAAAATGATGGGGAACACAGTTGATGGGGAGCCGTTACTTCCAGAGCGCATTCATTTAAGTTAACAATTCTGCTTCCCAGGCAACTGCGTTGTAAGCTTAGCTCTTGGTATAGACAATATACAAACATGAATCTTTCATGTACTACTCGGCACGGCTAGTTCAGAATAATCAGTGTTTCAAATTTCGGCTAGGCTTTGCTACACGGCTCGCCAAAGCGGGCAAACGAAGTGAAGGACTGCTTCGTTTGCACAGCACAGCATCATATTGCTTCAAAAATCTCATCCGTCCATCTTTTATCAATGGCGCTCATCAGAAGCGGTAATTAATGCAAACTTCCCATTCATTTAGTCGGTTGCACGAATCCTGGGTTTATTTGTAATGATATTTGAGTGTTCTTACTATTACTAGATAGAACATAATTTAGACTATGCGTGCGAGTTTTTTCAACGAATTTCATTCATTGGTTTATTACTTCCTTTTCGCGTAAACGGGAAGTTCTAAAAAAAACTCGGGCGCATAGATCCGACTGTGCTCTTCCTAATGAAATAAAAATCGGATAAAAAGTAAATTCAGGAATCGTGCAACAGAGAACGGACATTTCAAATTCCGTAGCGGGACACGCTAGTATTTTGAACTTCGGCGAGCCGTGGCTAAGTCTCGTTTCCATTTAAACCATTTAATGCAATCGCAAATAATATTAAAAAGAAGCCATGCTTATTCTATAGCTTTTCTATTTTAGGATAGCTGTGAGCTTTGCGCAATATTACACAACGCTTCTCTTCTCTACCGTAACTCCTCATTCGAACACGGGAGGTTCGAGATGTGGCTGTGGGACCAATTAAACTCGCTTGGCATGGAAGATATTGAGGTTACTGTGGATAAGATTGTACAGTTCATGGCAATTGCACTAGGAGAACCACAATTGGTGGACTTTATAGACGGCAGTCAAGTAAGTTACAGATATTGAATAATCCGAATATTTAATATATTTAACATAATTATAAGTTATGAATATAAATACATTCTACAATATTTTTGTTAATATGTTGTTACAAAAAAACTTTAAAAAACTTGTTTTTAGCTTTCTTCTCTAGCAAGTGTAGTAGTAGACCTATGCTTACAAGCTTATTCAAATACGGGAGAGGCAAGACAGGTTAGTATATTTAACTATACTTTAATATAAAAGTATTCTAAACGACGACCACCCATCTTTTTATAGGTATTCTTACTGGGCAGTCGGCTGAATCAGACATCTGTAATTAACGCTATGATGTTGGACGATGTCTTGGATGATGACGTGCGTTTTTAACTAGTATTTATTATTATAATTCTGAGGGGGCGAGGGCTTTACAGAAGTTTAAATGTTATAAGTATAACTAAACGCGCTATTAATTGCTTAATAATACACATAACTTGTTTGCTTGCTAAACTTCAGTTATCTATAGAATATAGTTATTTCCGAAACTAGGCTCCTAACGCGCCCGAAGCTTGTACAGTTTCTTTTCAGATGATGTGTACTCTACTATGCGAATCCGTATCGCATGAGGACCGTATTGAGTTTCTATCATCCATTCTCGAGCTCCGCCCTCATTTAAACCTAACTCCAGAGTTACTAATAAAAATGACGCAAACACAAGATCAGGTAATCTCTTTCCACCTAGTTGAGGCTCATAAACCTTTTGGTGTCACTTCCAGGAAATACATAGATTTATTTGCATGTTAAAAAAGAACCCTTATATTTAGTAGTTACATTTCGTTTGTAAACCATATTTTTGTATAAACGCAAAACTAAATATTTATAAATAGTTTAAGCCTCGTGCTTACAATATTCTCTATACTAATTTAGCATTTCTTCCATACAATAGTACTCTCACAATGCATGGGCTACTCCACTGTCCCCGACGATATTGACGATTCCGTTGCAAGAGATCTTAATAAAATGCTGGTGGGTGGCACAAATACAATTAGTAAAAAACTTTTCGATGAATATTGGGTAAATATATTCAGTAATTAATTGGTATACCTGTTTGTAAAAACTCTTCTTGAGTTTAAATAGATCTACAAAGAGGTGCAGGTGCTTTAGCCTAGAGGTTAGAGTTGCGGTCTCTGAATCCCCTAGGATTTGAGGCTGTGGTGGTTTCGTCTCCCCGTAGCTGCAGAAGGCCTGGGAAACCAGCAGCTTACTTATCCCATGTTTCGTGCACCCAAAGACTGAATCTCTGCTCAGAAGATTCCTGAATAAATGGCCGAAACCATGCCTTGAAGACATCTACTATTATTTTGTGATACAGTAATACAGGAAATAAAAATAAATAACAAAATACAGAGAGGAACTCCTTAAAAAAGACTATTGTTTAGAAAAACCTCTCGTGTGGTATTGACAATCTATTTCCCTCCTCCACCATTAATGGTGATATTCTACATAAAGATAATTCAGCCTCGTTGAGAATCCTTGCGGTCAGTAATAATATTTTACCTAAAATATTAGAAATATATTATTATAAACTTAATTAATCTTATATTTAGGTGTGGTCACTATTGCTGAATAAATCTCGGCTGACTAAATGCTTTTGTTCGTTCTCCGAAGAACCGCTACCATTTTCTCTTATTCTATCCCGTATTGCTAGGTCGCTCGCACACGAGGTAAACTATACCACACACTGACTAAATTAAAGTTTACTCGGTTATTAAATTAAAGACTTCTTTTTACAAAAGTTGTTCTTATTTTAGGCGCATGACTATTTTTTCTACGAAGATTCACTACTGAAACTATCGGATGAGCTATCGGCATCCTCCGAATCTGTGCTTAACTCTGTGTATGAAAAACATTCGGAGAAAGCTTATCAGATGCTCTGTCAACCCATTGACACATTCAACCAGCATACTGTAACACAAATTGCATTTCAGGTATACAAACTAATTTTAAAGTCAAATTAATAACCCTTAAAGTATATAAAAAGACACCACAGATAGATTAATACTCCTAGTAATAACCTTGTTTATATTTCCAGTCAAACTGCCGTCGTATTGTATCTCACGAATCTTGCCAACGTTGGGTTCACCGCCTTCTATATGGCCATCTACAGGCTAGAAACTCACTGTCCTTCTTACCAAAATGGTTGAAAATTGCATTATCTGGTAGGTTTAAAAAGTGTTAGTATTTTAATACTTATATCTTAAGCTGTATTTATATTCCCAATTCGTTTTTGGATGTCCGTACGTCCACTGGTCGCGCTACATTCGGACCTCACAGATGACAGAAAATCACCTACGGTGGCCCTGTTGGATGTGACAAAACAACCTAAAAGAACCAGAGCAGTTTCTACTTACAGGTAGGCTTTAACAGTATATATAGTCTGTTGCAAGAGCTAGGTTTCCAGAGCAGTGGTGATATAGTCGACGGATGAATCGTTTACAGAGGCGTACTGTAGAATTTAGAAGGAGCGCGGAAATCGAAAGAAAATATACCAGCAACCGATATAATTGTGCGATCGCCTAATAATAAATAGACCTTTAAACTACATGAGATTTGTCCGTAGACTATAGATGGAAATGAATTAAGTATGGGGATTGGGATTTCCTTAAAAGTTTCTTCTTATATAGCAATGCTTTTCTCCAGGATACTGCGTTCAGAATCTGGATAAGAGACTATACTGAATATAAATAAACACTAACTATGCAGAATCTAAACTCGTAAGAGAAAGATAACTATGAATCATTTTCTTTTTCTATAAAGTCCAATAGTTTCTATAAAAATGAAATTATTAGTTCTTCTTTCATATTAATTATTAATGATATTCTTAATTCCAGTGTTATATCTGGTCGTAGCGATGCGCTTACCAATTTAACACTACCAATGTCAGTCAATCTACCACTTCAGGTAGGGATTTCACTTATTTTTAGACTTTTATTTATGTATATTTGATGAACCAAGAACTTGGAAAGAAAGCATTAACAATCAGATAGACATAATCTTGAGAATTGAATAAATATTATTATTAT
>JAQGAV010001993.1:0-17728 GCA_034691345.1 Phasmarhabditis papillosa
ATAGCTAAATTTGTGCTGAAAATGAGCTTTGTCAATCCCGAGAGCGAGCCCGATCCCACCAAACCCATCTACTCGGAACCTGCCGACTCGGGAACACGAAAATTAGGAAAATCAGGTTTCCGGATACCCGTCCCGACAAGGGAATGTAAGTTTAATTTCCCGAATCCTCACTCTAGTTACATTCCAGAATTCTATCAGTTAACATATGTCTAATTATTGATTGTTATTGATTGATTGAATTATGCGATAGGTCACGGAACACCCATATTACAGACATAGGACACACTAGCAGAGCTGGTTATCCGCCCGGCCCGCCCCGCCTGATCTCCAAAATTTCAGGCCGGGCCGGTAAGCAGCTCTACATACTAGGTCCCGCGCGGCGGCCACCAAAATCGGTTGCAACATATATGCTACATATAATATATTAAACACACGAACAAGAACCTTTTTAACCATAAGTTTGTAGCTTCAGTCAATGCGAAGCTTAAGATATAAGACTACATAGGCTTATATTCTAAGTTTACTTTATGTTACTCATTGCTTATAGTGTATACGCATTATTTCATCTTGAACTAAAAACCTCACCGTTCCCAATTCACGAAATAGAAGGCTCTCTCTGCTCCTCTCTACACTCTATACCTAGACTGTCTTTCCGGGCAGTCTAGTCCCCTCTGACCTTACGGCCACACGCCTGGAGCAAGTGGTGCTCGCCACTGAATCCTTATGTCTTTCTAATAAATCAATATAGCTTATTCCTGACTTTACTAAATAACAATGCTATATATTCCAAAAGAGTACAAGTCGAAGACAACAATAAACCGATGAAACCATAGTTTAACAAGAACAAGCTGTGGTATGGGGCTCAAACACAAGCTCAATCATATCTCACTGACAGCTGTCATACTTTGCGCACCAGCACTAAAAATGATAGTCTGCAAACTCGTTACACCCTTAATAAACATACAGGACAATAATCGTTCTGCTAAACTCTCTCGCCTTGCCTGATATCATCGACACACACAAACCACTCAACTTCAACAATAGATTATAGCGTTCACTTTTCGCCTAATTAAACACTAAAATCCCATCACATTTTAAATTCCAAGAATGAATTAAATTAATAACCCATCTATACATTCCTCTAGTGGAAGCTCAACCAAAACTTTTCAAGAAGGGGCAGGGAAATTTCAACCATCGAAGCTTGCCGAGTAACAACATATCTCTTCACCCGTGAAAACATAGTCCGAAAGAAAGGCATAATCATACAAGGAAATTAAACGAGTACAAATAAAAATATTCATGAACAAACTATTTACAAAGAAAAAACAACAAAAATAATATTACGCGTGTAAACCTCCGGTAACTTCTAGTGTGGTTCCGGTAACATATGAAGATAGATCGGAGGCCAGGAAGAGGACAGCATCGGCAATCTCTTCTGTTTCACCCATTCGACCCATAGGAATAGTCGAACATATATCGGTTAGAACCTAAACAAATGAATTACTAACACTAGTTAATATAATAAACAAAATAACTACAGAACCAGCTATGTCAAGAGTTCACGCTATTTAGCTTCTACGTTAGAAGACAAACAACAGCATGCATATCGGTCAATGTCTAGCATTATGTAATTCATGGAACCAATATAATTTATTATAGGGCGATAAAAATGGAAAAACCAGATTCAAAAAGATGTGGCAATGAAATATGCAAATCCGCAAACATCGAATGCTTTCAAACCGTGAGAGTGTCAGAACCGGATTCGTTTATTAAAGATGCAACGTGTTCCTACTTCTAATCACAGTAAAATTAACATACCTTTTCTGGCATAGCTTCCGTCATTGGAGTCCTGATGAATCCGGGCAGGATGGAATTCACCCGGACGCGCTTCTTGGCGAGTTCCTTAGCAGCACTTTTGCTGAACGCGATTACACCAGCTTTAGTAGCCGCGTAATTGGTCTGGCCAAAGTTGCCAGCCTAAAACAAAATATGAAGAGACAAAAAAGAACAAAATATTACCTTTCCTACAATTGAAGACACATTAACCACCGATAGCGGAGTGTTGCGTTCGACGGCTATTCTTGAGAATGCTTGTGTGACCTGAATAACAAAATTAGTAGAATAAGGAGACCTAAGCAAACCAAGAATGTTCCCTTTAGGTTGACAGCTACAACATTGTCGAACTTCTCCTCAGTCATCTTCAAGAGAGTGGAGTCCTAAATAGTATTGAATTAATCAATTAAGCCAGCTAATCGATTCAAGCAAGAATTCTGACCTCTCCACAAGAATAAGGATTAAGCATTTTGTACATCTTTAAAAATTTTTTTCCGTATTTCACAGAAGAAACAGTGACTATGTTGAATATTATCGTAAAATCGTAAAGTTTCGTAAAAAATATTTAACAGAACAATAATACAACTTCAGTTAATATAATCAAAAGGGCATGTTAAGCAATACCTGTGTAATACCAGCACAGTTAACCACGATCGACGGAGTGTCTTCCATTTTCGAGACAAAGTCCTTCAAAGCATTAACTTCGGTTGACTTGCTCACATCACAACCGAAAGAACCGTGTCCAGTGTTTCCTAAACATAATAGAGTTTACTAGAAATGCAAATATTAATCAATACCTATATATTGCTGTGTTTCCTTGGCAGCTTCTTCTCTCAAGTCGACAACTACGACCTTAGCACCCTGGTCAGCTAGTCGTTTACAGACGGCACGGCCAATTCCGGAGGCACCACCTGAAATAAGAGAAAGTGTATAGAATCAAATTAAAACATTCGCAACATGATGACGTGAGAGAGCCTTGTGTTAGGAACTTATCCGTTGCAACCAACGTTATGTGAAAACAAGCACTGACATAATAGGATTGCACTCGATTGAGTGCATTAGCACTACAAAATGTACTTCGTATACTCAGAAAAAAAATCTCAAACAAGTTATTAGTAGCCAGCTCAACCCAAAGAATAGCAATGTAGAAACTGGCTAGTGGAAGTATTCGAAGAAACATGAGTATGACATACCGGTTACTACAGCTAATCGACCTGCCAACATCCTGCCAGGAAATGGTAATAATACCCTGAAACAGTAGAATGATTATATACAGCAAAGCGTACAAATATGATAAGAAAACATTCGACAACTGGTCTGATACAGCCCAGTAATGATGATAAAAGATGCAAGATCACAGGAAAGCAATCAAAAGAAAAGTGAAAAAATCTGTTCAAGAATTAAGGGAATCATTTCTACTGTATATATCAACGGCAGGGATAAGGCGTTGCTAATACAAGTAATAAACAAAAGCTAAACGAAAAATAACAACTTCATCCAAACGTAAATATCAAACTTTTCACGAAATCAAATCTCGGATTTCAAAGCAAAATTAAACATTCCACGAAGCGATGAAGAAGTTGCATTACTCGTACATCACATAAAGGAGTGATTAGCATATTTAGTTACTCCATGTGTAGATAGTTGCAGTTAAAAGATGCGAAACACAACTGCACTGAGAAAATCAATACGAGCGTTTTCATATCACACGCACTACTGATCACTGACCATTGATCAAAATAGAAACAAATGAAAGCAACTTGATGATGTTGCAAAAATAGACTGAAGTTTAGTAAAAAATATACTCATCTGTTGTGTATACATTACAGATGTACGCACACTCATCAACAAATAAGAATACTAAAATCAATAAAAATACATTATGACACATATTATTGCCCACAAAAGAAATGTTCCCCTGTTGTGACTTCGAACGCATTTTACTTCAGTCACCATAGTATTTGCAAGTTACACTGATTGCATTAATTCTTCTTATCAGGCGTTTTGCTCAGTGGAAAACGGCTACTGTTAGAACTATAAATCAATCAAGTGTCATGTACCAACACTATACAGTGCTACTGCTATTGAATATTCTATTCGCAGCTCATGCTATTAACAATGGAACCATTTCATGCCTAGAATATCAAAAGGAGCAAGTCGGAGGTACAATGAAGACAACTGGCACGGTAGGCAGCATGATATCCTGTATAAGTATAATAGGTTAACCAATAACCCTGCAAATAACAACCGTGAATGAAACGAATTCTAAGCACTGAGACATAATCATATTTGTCGATATAGATACGGCGGAAATTAGTTAGTCAATTGTTTGCAGTAGTTGTTTTTTACGAATGACACTCATAATTATTAGACCACTCGCATGGAATAAACGTAGAGATGCAGAAAAAATACTAGAAATTTAAGCGCTTTGCAGAAAAATGTTCAATGTTCCAACGGAACCAACTATTGTGTGCATATTTATCGAGAAGCTAACGACGAAACGCTGGAAATCGGTCAATGCGCAGATGACACTGAACCATCAACAACATGCAACGTAAGCGAGAAGAAATATTTGAAATTTAGCAATACGAAGAAGTAAACCTATACGCCATAAACAAATTTATTTCAGAGCTATGGATGTACAAAAGAGCATCAAGAGGAAACAAAAACAGAGACGTGTTGTTGTTCAACAGACTATTGCGACACACCAAGAACTTCAAGTAGCCAAGTGATCTCAACTCTTATCACATTCGCAACCCTTGCGATGCTCAATTAAAACAAAGTCGGGACAAATAAAATATTCATTTCAATAAACTAACAATGATATAAAGTACAGACAATAAATACAACTATCGCTTTACAAGTGCTTCTTAATCTCGGTGATTGCAGCATCCCAATTTCCAGTTGACTGCATCACCTGCAAAAAATAACGATTGTTCCTTACATTTAACACAACTAACTGACCTTTGCACTCAAAGCAAAAGCGAGCGACTGGCCACTAAAAACCTCCTTGAAGTCGGTGTCGCTGGAGTCACAGACATTCTTGAAAATTTTGAGGAAAATTGCGGCTGAATCGCCTTCCGCCAGATCATCAACAGGAAGAGTAGAAGAAGTACTACGTGAAGCTGAAACATCATAGTTTGGCACCTGTTTTTCGAATAATAGTACCTTTGTTGCCTTCCACACCTGCCTTCAGTGCGAGATCCTCCTCCAATCTGTCAGACAAATCGTCGACATCGACCTAAAAATTTAAGTAAACCACGAGAATACAGCAAGATAATTACATCGACAGGAGCGTTCTCGTCCTCTAGGCTACTGTCAGTAGAATCGTCGTTGTCCCCGATGTTCCGACTCTCTTCAGCAGAGACTGGCGATGCCTAAAAAACTTTAATAGATATATATCAGCTGGTTTTCACACCTCTGCAATACCCTGAACGGGAGGCTCATCTGTCTTAGCCGGTTGTTCTTCTTCGGAACGATATTCAAGTCCTCCGAACTCGAAAACGCCTTCTGCCTCCATCTTCTAAATCGAACCTAATAGTCAATCAAAAGAGCTGTAATACCTCAATATACTGAAGCGTGTCTTCTACTCTTGGACATGGCAGTTCAGAGCCATCAGGATCAGCTCTATTTGTCACCAAGAGAAGAGCAGACACCCACTCTCCGAACTTGGGATCAACCCAATCCACGATATAATCCTCTTCGATACTGCCAAACACAGCAGATGGCAGAGGCCTGGCAACCTGATCTTCCGCATCGTTGATATATCCGTTGACAATTCTTGCGATCTCCGATTGGTTTTCCGCATCCTATAAATCAATGTCACACTTGAGGGGATTAGATATATTACCATTGCAGCTACTCCACGAAGTCTACCAACAAAGCATGATGGAGCTAGCCTCTTCACGGAGTATGAATCCGGAATTGGACCAATATCAACAGCTTCAGCGGTAATGGTGGCAGAAATATCCATGCAAATACATTCGAATGAGCCCACTTCCTCTGAGGTCTAAACAATTTTTTAGTCCGATTGAAATGAAATTCTTACATTGACGATAATTGCGCGAACATATGAATACCCGCCATCCTCATCCGGACAACGTGCAATGCAAGGACGACCAGGTTGAGCTTCCAGCGGAATCCATTTGTGCTTATTGAAGTAATCCCTAAATAAGTCACACGATCATGATTAGAGTAAATGATCCTACTGAAGAACAGAGTTCACAGCTCCTACTCGTTCCGCTTTCTCGTTGCCATTTCTAAGACCGAGAATGATCGAAGTTGGAGGAACAAAGCACATGGGCGTTCCCTTAAACAAACAAAAAATGAATATTGCCTTCCCAGTACGGCTTACCGATAAATATGCGCAACCATCGAGGTCAACAATGCATGGAGCGCCTCTAAGCCATTCCAAGTCTGCCATCACAGCTGGTCGGATGCGAGACACTTCCTTGGTAAGGTCTTGCGGACGAGTTGCTCCTACCAGCTCCACAAATGGGCCTTCTGAAAAAGCAACTAATGAAGTAGACTAGAGCGGGTATATTTTACCTTTGATGTCAGCCACAGATAGTTTGAAATGGCCTGGGTTGATGTTGACGATGCGCCGCATTTCGCTTGTGAGCTCCTTGTAGCTGATCATCTTATCATTCTTCTTGAGATGATCTACGAGCTCACTAATCTTCTTCTCCTAAACAATACATATGAGTAAAACAATGACAGATGACGATACCTGTTCCATAGTCTGCGCAACAATCCTTCTGGCCTCCCATTGAACTGACTCATTGGAGTTGGACATCTTTGCAGAAGTTTGCGATAGATGACGATCTGTAAACGAACAAATCTTGCGGAAAACTAATAAAATCGGAACTCAATTAAAAAAAAAAACAGACAACATGCAGAGCTTCAAAAATATTCCAAAAAACAATTTTGGGAAACTTGCCGGCTCGCACAAAGTTAAAGGTCTAACTACAGCCACTTTATGAGACGTGGTGGGACCAAACATTTCTAGAAGATTTCGAAATATCTTATTGACAGGTAACTGCCATTTTCAAATGGATGGGGAGGTGTTTTTCTTTCCTCTCTCATTTTTTCTTCCAACTTTCCAAAGTCAGTTTTCGCTGTTATGGATTAAAGTATTACGAAGATAACCAATTTGTAAGATATGGCCACCGGTTCTGTCAGATGTACTTGTTATGGCTTCGAACACGATTTCGCCGGCAATATTGCTAAACATTTACTGATTTCATGTTTTGACAGCCCTAAGTTCAAGGTTAACAATAATTTAAATCGGCCCTTTCACGGCTTAAGGAAAGAGGTGACCGTAGGTAGTTCCGGAATGAAACTGTTCAGGTGACGAGAAACATACAACAGAATCAGCTGTGACTCTGTAAGAGCGAGCAGCTGTAAAACAGCCTTCCCGTTGCCGCGTACTGGATTATTCAATGAACACTGAATTGACAGCAAGATTGAAACGATAAAGCATTTATTCATTATTGGTCAAAAATTAAAGTGAAACAAAAAATATCAAGGCTAGAACACAAAAAAACAGTTCACAACCAGAGTAGATCAACAATATTACAAGTGAATTCTTACTATTTACACAAGCACTCAATAAATTATTGTAGAAAATTCTCTTCATCGCATTCACTGAAAATGGAATATTAATGTACAGTAAAATCGTTGTTCATCTTTGATGACGTTGGACTAATGCGTTATTGTGATTGCGGCGACGTTCCAAAATAGAGAGTAACAGGTTCTTCAGATACAAACATCAACGTACCAAATTTCTTTCAGGCATAATGTAGGAAATGTCGTCCCAGGGGTGACGGTACAGTCCTTGCTTCAGTCTACGCTGATCCAAATAGTGGCCTGTAACAAAAAGAACAGTTGGTCGGAATCAATTGTCGTAGATCTTACCAATGAATCCCAAACTTCTTCCCAACACGAATAGTCCATTCAGGGCACCGATTTCAATTGTCTCCTGTGCTTCGGCTGGTGTGAACATTCCAGAATGACGCAAAATATCAACAAAAATAACACCGATTGCCCCATCCACGTTCAGAATGAGGTTCGGTTTCTAAAAAGCCCGAATTAGATATCGGCTTCTCAGGAAGATAAAGTTACCTTGGCAGTAGTGATCTTCTCAACCTCTAGGGCAAAGTGCAACAGTGGAGTCTCTTGGATGAATTCAGACGCGTCCAGGGCAAACTTCTTTAAAATTTCCACTCGTTTGTCCGGGTTGTTGATCTAGAAAAAGAAACGCAAATTATCATGAAGGTAAACAACTTACAGATTTCACACGATGTCCGATTCCCATGATGTGTTTGCCTTGTTTTCTCATTTCGTTGACGAACTGCATTGGCGTCCATCCTTTGTCGATCGCTTCGGAGAATTGACGAGCAGCACCGTCAAGAGCACCACCGAATCTGTCGCCCTTAAAGGTAAACGTAGTTGATAAATAAAAGCTGTCAAACTAACAATAGTAAGCAATCCCGAGACCAGTGACGAAATGAGATCCTTTCCAGCTCTAGCACAAACGATGGTGTTGTGAGCTCCGGATACTGCAGGTCCATGATCGGCAGTTAGCATCAGGCAAATTTCGATGAATTTGTTGGCATAGGACGGGAGCCTTTTCTGAAAAATATGAGAATTATCACTGATTGAACAGGAATACGTACCTGGAACCATAACAATCCAAGCACTCCTCCGATTCCAATATCTTGTTCGAGAACTTTGGTGATGGGCACACCAGCATAGTTCAGCTCCTCTCCTCTTTCATCACATATTGAGGTCATGAACGAGGCAGGTTTTCTAATGAGACCAAGTTCCTAAAATTGTTACTGTTTAAACATCCCAGATACTGTTCTTACTCTGGCCCATGCATAGTCCATAGGAACAGCTGGTGGAGGAACTTCTGGTTGTGGCTTTATCAATCCCTGTTGCACAAGAGAACTGTATGTCTCCTTGACAACCTTGCCTAAACAAATAAGTTATACAAATGTCTAAAAAATAGCCGCTCATAAATAGCGAGCAGGATTGTGTCTGAGTGGAAATTATAAAATTATTGAAACAGGATGATCGCAGAATTTATGAATTAGCCCAGCCCTAATTCCGAGTCATAACAATTTCGTTCTTGGATATCCAGCCAGGCATAATAGTCTCGCACAAAAGTCGGCATCAGGACTACAACGATTATTACACATTATTGCAGGTAGGCCTGAGAAATTGCTCAACAAACACCCAAATTCTGCGCTCACTCGTTTCTGTTACAGCGCGCTCTAAGTTTCATAGGCTGTGTCGCCGTCATAAGGCTATCTACACTTTTAGAAGAGAGTTCTGCAAATTACTAAAATGCTATATCACCCTTGTTAAACATTTTCCACTTTGAGCACTCTGATGTTGGACATTTTAGTGAAACCAATTTGGTTACCTAAATCATCGAACGAGGCAGGAACTAGGGCACCGGCTTCCTTGAGTCCCAGGTTCTTAGCAGCCGCCGTTTCTCCTAGTGCATTGGCACTGGCTCCGGCGTGACCAAATTGAACCTAAAATTATTTTTCATATTTGGCACTACTGGTTGTTACAAACCTCCGATGTAATGTGGTCTGCACAAGTTCCAATGCACCAAGCTATCAGCGGCTTGGTGATCTTCTTAGCCTTGAGGGCTTCAACAATCTTGTATTCTTCTACGCCGCCAACTTCGCCGAGAAGAACCATAATCTTGACCCTGAAATACTTTTAATTGTTTATAAGAGAAGTCAAATTATACCTTTCGTCCTCTTGATAACGCAGGATGTGATCCGTATATGTTGATCCTGGATAACGGTCACCTCCAATTGCAACTCCTTCGAACACTCCATCCGTGTTTTGTGAGATGAGGTTGTTGAGTTCGTTGGACATTCCACCAGAGCGAGACACATAAGCAACGCTAAATTAGTGCAATGTGAGACTGAACAAAATTAAGACAATTTACCTTCCTGCTCTATATAACTTCGATGCGAGGATGTTGTCCATCATTCCACCTGTGTTTCCTATCTTGAAACATCCAGGCTTAATTCCACCAACAGTGGCTGGACCAATAAGCGTTACACCACGCTCGTGAGCTAACTAAACAAACCATTAAAAAATTCTTCCACCAGAAACAAACCTTTAGCAGTTTTCTAGTCTGGTTTTCCGGGACACCTTCAGCAATAATAGCAATGACCCGGATTTGAGGGAACTCCAGAGCTTCCGAAACAGTCTCGAAGACCGAACGTAGAGAGGCAAAAGTGACCATCACTGTGGCCTCCGGGTGTGTGGCGAATGCCTTGGCCATTGACTTGTAAGCGGGGACCAAGATTTCCTGCAAAGATAGACTATTTAATGTTGGATGAAAATAAGAACAAACCTTGTGTCCAAAATAGTACTTCTGCTTGTTATCTCCAGTGAATGGATAAGTTGAAGCAACGACTGAGGGCTCAGATCTGCGGCAGACATAATCAAAATCCAGCATGCCCTTAAACCATATTCGTAGTGAGCAATTTATAAGGATAATAATACCTGGATTGCCTTTTGCTGTTGTCCCCAGATGATAGCCTTGGTGTTCCTCTCAAACAGACTGTTGAACGACTTCATCGACAGTTCGTTCATAGCAGTCATCAAACTGGGCTCAGTCATCTTGTCCTTTGACGAATTCATTTCCTCGGATGGTTGCCTTGAGGAATCGCGAGAAGTTCCGGCAGTCTGAAACGTACTTCATTAATTCGAGAATCATAATAAACAACTTACATGTCTCTCTGGACTAAGAAGAAATTGGCCTGTCGTTTGCGGCTCCTTTGGAACTTGTGGTAGCGGTCGTACTCCAAGAGCAGCTCCAACAATCGCGGTCATGTGAGTTTCAGGCCCGAATACATGAATCGGGATTTCCAGCTTCTGGGCTGAAATATTACTTGGTACAAATAATTCTACTATTCTCCATCTTACCAGCGTCCTTAATATGACGTAATCCTTCTTGGTAATTTGGTCCTCCTCTTCGCACATAGATGGTGACGTTGTGCTCCTTCAACTGAGTGACGAAGGCCTCGAATGCTCTGACGATTCCCTAGAAAGATAGATAAATTTTACTACCCCTGGATTTAAATTACCCCAAAGGTTTTTGCGACATTTGTAAAATTCGCAATGGATCCTCCAATGATGAGAACCTAAGATGATAGATGAAGTGAATGAATCTGGGGCACCGTCAAACCTTTCCTTCCGGACGAGGTGCGCCTTCTGTCATCACGGTGAGAATGGTCTTGGCGTATTCGAAAGTCTGCGTCTCTGATGGATCGCCAGAATATTCGCCGTAATTCGCCAACTCAGAGGCACCACCGAGATCACATACAGTGTCGCTGAAATAATTATATCAGTTAGATACACAAACTTAAAAAGATGTAACACTATAGCAGACGATTCGTTTGAAAATTATGAATATATCCTACGAGAAATTGCAACAAATGGTTTGACGAAAGAGTGAACTACCTAGCCAAATTTAATTCATATATCGCGTTCGTTAAGTAAAAAAAGTTTCCGAAGACATCACAGGAACTCCCGGCTATTCACAAACAATTCGTCTGATGTGGTACTACCAGACGATAAACTACTACGTACGTGAAGACAACCGATGCTCCACCACCGGCAACCATTGTCCAGATGCGACCAGCCCTATTGAGGATTGTTAACTTCAATGATGCTCCAGTCTTAGCATCGAGGTCGGCAATGTACTTCTCCTAAAAACGACTATTACTTGAGCAGCATTGAAGAAAATTTACCTCCTTGGTTAAATCCCGACCAAATGGAGCAGGGAATTCGATGGCCTTCTTGTCTCTTGTAACCCATAGATCGGAGCACAAGAAGTTGGCCGTTTCATCTAGTTTGGCGGCCAGATCGAGGATGTAGATCTTCTTATCAATCACGACTAAACAAGAAAATGTACTGCAATGATGGTTGGAACCGCACCTATTGGATTGATCTCCAGGTAGGTGAAATGGAGCTTCTTGTATACTGCATATAGTGCAGTGATGAACTCCTTGACAACCCTAAAAGTAGTTTCATTATTTGAAGGAATAATGCGAATCGTACGGGAACTTGTCGGTCTGTCCAATCAAATGTGCCAGTTGTTCTTCAGAAGGAGTCATCACAGTGTCATCCAGCGAAACGGGGATAACAGCACTTCTGGCCTTATCGTCGATGTCTCCAACATCGACTCCACCCTGCAATAAAAAAATGTTACAATCAGCCCAGTTCAATTTTATGGGACTATCGCCACACACAAAAAAAACCTAATTTTAGTGTTTGTAGCATATATGCCACGAATATACGGATAAATTGATAGCATAAAAAGGAAGTGTGATTATTTCCAGGAAAGAAGATGAATGAATAGCCACAACAGCAGTAGCATAGCAATTTATCTAGTGAAATACTCTAGAACTATTGCAAATGTTGAGCATATAAATATTTCACTTCGATGAAAAACCATTATTCTTTGCAGGTTAACATTTAAAGAAATACAATTCCATGAGCTATGTACCTGCTCATAGAAAAGGATGACGTCTTGATCCCGTTGACTGTAGATGGCAACGTACATCTCATCCGAATCTGTGTGCACACAGAATGGCTCCACGATGAACGTGTGCAGACGGCCAGTTGTTTTGCCAACCTAAACACGGAAAAATAAGAATTATAAGTGAATCTGTAATACCGTGGCGTATGTTCCGGCCTTCTCATTGAACCATTGTTTTATTTCGTTGAGGTCACCACATTTGACCAATCCGTGCTTTCCTCGCCGCTTGATCAGCTGATCTGGCTTAATAACAGCTTTCTGAAACATTCAAAATAAATAGCGTTTTCAATTTTAGGATACTATGAAAAACGATATGTGAATTTCCCTGTTGCATGAAACACTGTTTATCTCAATTTCAATTCAAAAACAAACAATTGTTCATTTGTTATACCGAAAGAAAAAAATCCGCGGGTGATCATGACCAGGCTGATAAGCCCATCATTGCACGATGTTTTCATATGAAATTAAAAAACAATGCAAAACAATCATCAATGGATCACTGCATCTAACACAGCAAACATAAAGCCAGATAAGTTCTAGCTAAATTGCAGTGAAATCCAGCAGGATACAATTCCCGTAAACCATCCTCCTTGTCAACGAACCTGTCCTGCCTGTAGCCAGCTACTGCTTTTGATGGCCTTGTCGAAATCTTCTCCCTCGCAGATCCGAACAGCGACCGGCGCTTGGACTGACGGCACGTTGGCCAGGTGCTTGTAGAGAAGTTCTTTGCCAAATAGTTCGCTTACTGCTTTGGCCGACATCTGAAACATTTGAGTATTGACATAGTTGCGAGAATAATAAGCATGAAATAAAGAAGAGCAATTTAATCAAAATGTACAACTGAACAGCAAAGTTGAGGGCGAAAATCATTGGTAGCTAAAGTCAGGTTTCAAGCTATTTTGCCTTGAATCAGTGATGTTGCAATGAATTGGAAGAAATGCGGTAAGATTCTCCTTATGTCAGTTGATTATAACACTACAGCTAGGATAATGTGGTGTTGAAACCTCACTCGGGTTACGAACAATTCAAACAAATGCGAGATATTCGAATAGCAAGCGAAATGTGGTTATACGAAGGGAATAAAGAACATTTATATAATATATGTGCTTTAATACGAAGATGAATGGCGAGACCACCGAAAATGGCAAAAAACAGTTTTGCACCCAAGTGCAATTCATAACATGATAAGAGTAGCTAATCAACAAACGGCAGAACACGTGAAAAAGGTTGTTCGGTGCAGAACGCAATTTGTTTTTGAAATAAATGAAAGGATTCAAATGGATAATATCAAACTGACGAAAGACTTTATAAAGATGTCAAACGAACTAATTTTGCAATAACGACAGTGACACTTTCGCGGTTTCGTAGATCTTACGATATCACGCACGCAATATGTGAAAAGGTGATTAGGGAAAAAACTAGGATAGCGAACATCAATAACTTTTGATATAAATATCCTAAATATTGTGAATCTATGAACTAAAACCGCCGCTTCGTGGTGAAATTCCAATGCAAAACGCGGGATTGACCAGCGAGCAAACAAATAGCAACGAAAATCCACGTAACAGCAGGCTGGCTAACATAATCCCATGAAATAAAGCTAAACCATTATTATAAAACCAAATAACGAATAAAAATGATTAAAATATGGAATTGCGAAGCAAGAAAAGTGAAATCTTTTGAAAAAAGCGGCAAATAAAGAACACCCCGTGAGAATTATGGATGCCACAATCGATAAGCCTGCTTGCACACACAAACAAACTTCGAAAATAACGAAATGCGCCTAAAAAGCTTGTAAAACTTATAATAAAAGTTTGAAGATTGACGAAATTGCGACTTGCGAAGTAATTTGACTGCAAACTTGTGCGCTACTTTCGTCCAGCTGTGTGATATATACCCCACCACTGAAAACAATTAAATCCTATAAATTCAGGGGAAACAACACTCTATAGCTGATGGACTGCAGGTTATCACGGCAGGAAACTATTGTTTATAAAGGCAACACGTTGCCTCTAAAAATATGGACTGAGCACAACTTGCGATTATATCAGGTCATCATATGATTCACTTTTTCAAGATGAAACCATTGAATAGTGACGAAATTAGATTCAACAAAATAGCTTACAGCTTTTGAAAAAGATCCGATATACTGGCGAACAGTGTTGAAATAGTTGAACAGCTGCTGCTAGAAAGTGCAAGGGTAAATCTCAGACCTGTGAAAACAATGAAATCTAAGCGATGTGATTAAAATTTGCGTAATTTGAAATTACCTAAATAAGCACATCCAAACAAGAAAACTATTATAATAAGTAAATAAGCTATCATAACAATGTTTTAAAACATACATCAATTATAGAGAACATATTCAAAATTAGCTGAGACAGCGAAAAACTGCAATTGTACGACAAAATAGGGATTAGGTGGATGTCATGAGAACTGCAGCATGAACGCGCGGAATAATCAATCGCCTATGGAGGTCATGGACACAATACCAACGAAAATCTATAGAAAAATAGCTACTGAAAATGAAAGTAAACCTAAATGAACGGAATTTCGCGTGAAAGAGTTCGTTGATCTCAAATTTGAATTCACTTTTTGCGCGTCTGTAGAGGGACAGATTTTAGCAGTAGAGTGCGACAGGTGCACACCAACAAATCTTGGAAAACAGGTTTTCCATAGTTTTTCCCGGATTTTGCTTGATTTTACGAGATATAAGCTTAGTCTGGTCTGCAAATCACTTACGAAAACGGTAATTCGGTGCTAGAAATATTCAAAAGTTGCAATTTGGCTAATCCAGGACGTTTCCCCCAGGGATTGTTCCATTTTTTTTAATAAAGGGGAAAGCTTTCTCTCAAGTTAATGAATAGTGAATTATTTGTGCTCTCCACGCATGAGCTGGTTTAATACGTTATATGGATGGAGTTGCCGGTCTAGTGTATATCCAATGGAAGCAAGGCTTTGTTCAGTTTAGAATAGTATTTCAGAACTTTATAGTTACGGTTGTAGATTTTAATTATATCGCTTTTGGTAGCATTCTTAGTACCAAAGAAAGACTATTCTTCCTCAAAGTAATAATGGATTATAACCTGTTATATTGTTGCTGAAGAGTAAAGAAGCCGTGTCTTCCACTTGTGCTCATAAGAAAGTTGCGTATGTATATAGCAAAAAGTTTTATAAATGGGCTCTCTTTTTTAACATGGATTCCTTGTTTTTGAATTGAACTATAGCTTAGCTAACCCGTTTTTGATTAGAACGTGGTTTCATTTTTTGGTTTTGAGCTATCTTTTCAAATGTATAGTCGAATTTAAAAGCAAATAGGTCTTCAACAGTTTACATTCTTTATATATATTTTCTCCTAGGAGAAAAGATATATATAGGATCCTGTCTAATTCTTTAGTTTTGAATTTGCCTTTTCCTTTGTTCATTCGAATTTCGAATGTTTTTTTTGTTGATTGACTGAACCGTTTTGCTCTGTGGTTTGTTTTGAACAACTTTCGAATCTCGTTTTCCTCTTCTGGAAGTTGTTTCTGCAATTGTTGTTAACATATCTGTGTGTGCATGATGAAACTGCTTTTGAAAGATTCGAGACATCCTCGTAGACCTAATTTAAATCCTGATATAGACATGAGAAACAGGATGCAAGTTGGCTTATTTGATTTGTTCAATTGTTGCTTGTTATTTAGCCGATTCTTCCTGGTTTTGTTCTTCTAACATTTTCTGCTTTTGCACATGTTCCGGGGTTTGCGACCACATGCTGACCACATGTGTGCGGGCACTGTTTTGTGACATTGCTGACTTTTTGAAAGTTTGCTAATTTTAAATGTTGCAAAGTGGAGTGAGCGTTTGTTCTAGGTGATACAGATTCTTTGCGCAAGCCTATTGTTTCAATAGGTTTGTAGCTTTTTTACTTAATATAATCAATGCCAAAAATTAAATTACTGTATAGTCGACGGCAAATTCTGCGTTGGCGCGCGCAATAGCAAAGATCTGACCCATTGAGCTTGCAGCTCGCACCGTACCCCCCTGCATAAACCTTTGCCGTCGATTATAGAACGCAGAATTATGGTGGTTAGCCTAGTCTGTGTGAACTGGAGGCGGCCGGAAGTCGAGTTTTTTGGAAGCACGTTAGGGCTCCGTTTTGTACGGGGCAAAAGTGTCCGGCTCGGCTCCACCCGTTTCAAAACAAACCAAAATACTCCGATGTGATTAGAGCAATACGTTTAAAGCTAAGATCAGGTGATTAGGTTGTTTCTATAGTTTCCAGAAGATTTCAACTAACGCTACCATACTTCCAAGTTTTGATCCGGAATACAAAAATAGTTCCGTTTTCCCAGTTCCGGAAAAACACAACCGCACCTAATTTTAGTCCGCGTTCAACCTCGATTCAAAAGTCGCACTCTGGCTTGCTTTCCTCTCACAATATATTAAACACACCGGTTAGGCGGAGTGCCAAAACCGGCGAGTGTGCTCTATTGTGCCGAAACTGTGCCAAAAACTAAGGGTAACCTTTCCCTAAAATTCACCATTCCTAAAAAAATGCGCGAATTTTCCTAGAAAAAGAGTACAAGTGTATGCAACACCTATACAACACAACCGCGCCTCTAATAACGCAACCGCACCTAATTGTAGTCCGTGTTCAACCTCCTCTGGTCGACCAGATCCGTTTTACCAGCCGATACGTGCACTTTACACGTATCCAGACGTATTTACACGTACCTTGCGGTATTTCACGTATCCAACGGTATTTGAACGTATCCGGTCTACCAGAGTCCATAAAAAAGTCGCGTTGATATGTTGTGCCCTATGATGACATGTGAATTCTTCTTTTTTCGTCGTGGACTTGGTCGACCTATAGAATTGAATGAGTGTATTATGCGCGATGAATGGGATCAGTAAGTAAGTAAGTAAATAAGTGTGTAGCCTAGTCTAAGAGACGCATGAAGCTGCTTAACTTCGTTTAACATCGTTTAGGCCGCAGCGCTTAACATCGCCTTCACGAACCCATTCTAAGATGATACTTTAAAATGTTCTACAGCCTATTTCAGTTGTTATTTAATAGAATTGGTTGTTTTGTTAGTTTTGTTGGGTGAGAGCACGGTCTTTCGTATACCCCGTAAAGAAGATGTCTTTTCTTTGATTTTGGCTTTTTTCTTGTAAGCATAGCATTGCCCAAAAGTAAAGAAGCCGTGTATTCTGCGTATTTTTATAAGAATGTTGCGTATTTAGCAAAATTTTGAAGGGAAAAATACTGCGAAATCGGCAGTTGAATTCGTAACACGGCCGTGTATATTTGAATTCGACAATATTCTCAAAAGA
>JAQGAV010001994.1:0-17726 GCA_034691345.1 Phasmarhabditis papillosa
ACATTTTCTTTCGATTTCCGCGCTCCTTCTAAATTCTACAGTACACCTCTGCAAACGATTCATCCGTCGACTATACTCGAAGAATACATAGATGCTATTTCTAACATCCTTAGCAGTAAATGAACACTTTCTTAATTTCAAATATTGAATACTTAACCTAAACTTCTTGCAGTCCTTCAATCCCTCCCTCCAAATAGACCTTTAAACCCATTCCCACTCCCTTAACCCCTCGTTTTCGCATTAGAGCAGTGGTCGTGTCCGCAGGTCAGATTTCTCGCAGTGGGGCGCGTGTTCTTCTAATTAGGAAAACAGAATGGGTCTGGCGATTAAAATAGGAAATATACTTAAAGTATGCAGCCAGTTATTACGCCATTAACAGAAAACAGCAAACTTATTATAATGAAATGTACAATTGCGTCATTAAAGGACTGTGAACACAGATGAATTAACAGTTACAGTAACCAAGGCAGAACTATGCTGATAACGGCAATGTACTGCATTCATGTAGTTACACAGCGCTAACTTAGAAATACCGTAACCCTAGATCTTTAAACTCTAAAGAAACTTCAATAGACTATATAAAACAGCCGTTCGGTTCAAAAATACACGGTTTTCTGTGATTCAAAGGGCGGTCAGCCTTTTAAACCACAAAAGTGAGCCACTTAATGTATATAAATGACATTTTAAGCAAAAAGAATCTCAATTAAATGTATTTTATTAATTGCCAAAGGCAACAGAACTCAATAGTTGACAACCAGACACTTGTGGGGTGTAAATTTTACATATTTGATCTCAAGTTCCTAGAGTGGAAACGACCCGCGCCCATTTTCGAAAGGCCCGAAAAATCCTACCTGAGGCACCCAGAATGTTAAGTTTTCCATCGAAAATCTGGTATGAGCCCGGTATTTCTATTACAATTTAAATAAACTAACCCTTTTACTAGCCATCGTTCCAACAGAAGATATACGTTGAAATGCGGAAAATACTGCGCTCACAGGACGTCTTTTTCTAAAATATAGAATTATATTTATTTAGTTTGAACATTTTGATTGAGAATTCGTGCCACCGGCGTATTTTTCATCCCCGCTGGAACACATGGCTCTTAGGTGGTCTCATAAATCAGTTTAATTAACTAGTAGTTAGGATTAGTGGAAATGATCAATCAATATATTGTCTGTATCAGGAGCTAGGTTTCCAGTACGGTACCTTAAGGAGCAGCGTTGTTCCCCAGGAGACTGTATTGTAAACAATGCTTTTGAAACAGACTACAGTTCACTACTGATAATAATATAGATCGTAGTATAAAACAAAGCATAAAGTTATTAACGTTTAAACAAGCTTTTAAAATAACTATTATTAACATACTTAAGTTAAAATGTTAATATTTTAAATACTTAAACCGAATTCCAAATTCTAACTAACCTTTTTGTTTTTCCGTCTTCGGCCAGTGAAGTTCCTTTACCAATTAAACGACTAAGGAATGCAGATGACGAACATCGCTTTTCGTTCATCACACAACTTGCCTAAATAATATTAACATTAATACTTTAATATTATTAAAAATTCATAGTTTACAAAGTTATAAAATATAGTTTGCTTCAAAACCTGGTCCGCCGTCGTCTTGTAAAATGACTATATTAACAAACAAAATACTCGTTACAAACTTAAAAGAGTATAATTATCTAGTTGTGTGGTTGTGTAATCGTGTAAGTGTGTTGTATTTAATTCAACTCTCTGCGAGTGACACCTGTATTTAACATAAATGGCCACCTATAGAGTTAAAACATTCTAATTCTCTTAACTAGACACACTATTTAACCTTTAGTTTGATAGGTTTATGTATATCTATCAATATAGTACATTAACAGTTAAATAACCATAGAATTATGGTGACCGAGCCAAATAGTAACGGTAATAACTAATACACTGCATAATTACAATTGATAGTAGCCTTCTATGAAATAGTTTGCACACATTTTTGAAATATTTTTTATAGCATTTTCTGTTTGGGAGTTGAGGATTAGATTTATATCCTTCCCTTCAAATACGACTCGTAGATAAACTATAGTAAGTAACAATATCTAGGTTTCTAGTGGTTCAATAAAAATTAATCGAAAATCGATGGATTGGCAGTCTTTTCCTTAAAAGTACACTCATTTTTGTACAAGACCCCTGCTCCGCAGGATGGAGCGCTGTATTCGTAGCTATTGATAGAGACTATATATCTTTCTTTCGCTTTACGCGTTACACGATCCAATTACCAACAAGATATGTAGTCTTTGACAATATGGTCGCTAGTTGTAAACGACGGACAGTTTTATCGTAATTTAGCGGTGTCGTTTGAAATTAATGCACCTGTTACAGCAGTATGTAACTGAATACGAAGGCCGAATGATCAAGTTGTTCAAACTTATGGACGAAAGGTAATTGAAGATAATTAAGTTTAGAAGTTAAATATAAGTAGTTTATAACTTTAATCTTTTTCATTACGAATATACTTGGGTTGAATAAAAAAAACAAGTTCAATACGCACTACCTAAGAAAACGCGGTGCTAAAAACACATTATTTTTATATTACTGCGGTGTTGAATATGCTTACCGTGTTCTGCGTACTCGTCATTGGTTTAACTGCAGTAGTAGACTGCCTCGCTAACATAGCTGCTTGAAAGGCGTTGCCCAGTACGGACTCGATCTCTTCTACCTGAAATATATGAATTAAACTTATTATTTTGCAAAATACTTTATTAAAACTTATTTTGGTAATATAATATGTTACAAAACTTGTACGATATCATATAGATTTGAATGAAATGCCGATTAATTTAAAGAAACTTCAAATAAGTATGGTTTGAATCAAATAAGCTAAAACAATGAACTGCTACAGTATAAATTCAAATTGTCTTTATAGCGCGTGTTGCAGACTAGACTTTACAATGGAGCGCGGTCTACCGCAACGTCAAGGTCAATTTTCTTCATAGGAGGTTTTAGGCTCACATCGCAACATATGCGTGTCTGCTTGCATACTTTTTTGCATATTTTGCAAAAAATATTCAAATAAGAAATATCCGTTTCAAACAAAGGATTTCGCGGTATTTCGAAATGGCAACAGCCTGGCAATTAGCCAGCACGAAATTACGGTATCAGCCAGTGGGATCTCGAAACGAAACACCGTAATTAGCTAATTCAAAGTGAATTAAAGTCTAGTGAAATCAGGTCAATAGGATTTATGGCCAAGAAAATAGGAAAATTAGGTTTTAAAGCAGAATAAACAAAAGTTGGCCCGGCCCGGGCCGAAGTCCAAAAATTACCAGCCGGCCGGCCAGACCCGCTGGGAAGTCTGTTTTAAAGGACTTTTTAAAGGTCTATTAGTCCCCGTCCTTTAAAAACAAACAATTTCTCGACGCGATGACTCAATTGGAGAAATTTTGAATTCGCGGAAGTGGTTTGTTTTTAGATACAGGTGGGTTCTCCCACGGGGATGACTCAGTAATGAATGAACGGGAAATTAGGAACTCTCGAAGAGAAAAGGATACTGTAATTAAGATGGGGGAGTATTTGAAATTACAAAGAATAAAGTCCAGTTCGTCTTAATGCCGATGCGGTGTCAAAGATTTACAGATTGAAATTATTTTACTTTTTAACACCGCCGCTACAGTTCCTGGCGAAACCTATAGTAGCTGAGATATTACTTCAAAATGAATAGAGGACCTGTCTATTTTTGACCATATCTTATAAATTTTTGCCACCGCAGCTGCTAGATACTGCGCCACAGAAACTATTCAAATATATTTAAAAATAAAGAGAAACCCCAAACTAAACTGATTGTCTATAGTTTCGCCGGTTTAGTGCGACCATCTGGTCTGAACAGGCAAAACTGGCGCCAAAATTAGAAAACCCGAGAGAACTGTGTGAAAAAGAAGATTGTATAACATTTAAGTAAAATAACAGTGTGGTCTTGTAAATAACACTTATCTTAACCTTAAACATTTGATATTAACAAAAATACAAAAAGTCAAACTAAAAAGAAAGTGTTATATAACAGTTTGAATATATAGTATATGTAACTAGCTAGATTTCCAGCGCGGTATTAACTACAAATGAATGGAAAATCGGTGGATTGGGACATTCATTTTCATATAACACCGCTGCTAGCCTTCAGTTAAAGGACTGTTCTACCGTTCCTTCATAAAAACTCCGTTCCGACCTTGATTTCACAGCAAAATAGCTAATTTAGAACTGTTTAAATACATGTAATAGAGAGAGAAAAAAGCAGGATAATTGGGGGGATTGGAATACGCAGAGGTAGGGGGACAGCAGCAATGTTGATATATGTAATGACGCGGTGTTAAATTATATTGGTAAAAGCAATTCGGCTGCGTAGAATGAGATGTTACTCAGCTAAATAAATAGAAAAGAATCTAGAAGATAGATTGTGTCTAGAACATTACTTTGTGTACTATTTGTTATTCTATAAATAATTGTATAGTCATAGCTAGAGCTAATAAAATAGACGTTTCTGATCACTTGTAGTCTATAACAAAAAAGACTGCAGTGAGCGGTGTTGTTTAAGGTTTAAAAATTCTCTCGTTCTGTGGCAAAACTTAACTTCCATTGTATGGTTTGACGCGCAATTTTTTGTTTGGTGTCAGAACAATATTATTGTACTAGTTTCCTTTGTATCATATCCAGAAAAATACTCATACGTAATTGCGGAAACCTATTTATACCACCGCGCTCTGAGGTCTTTTGTTTGTTATAGACTATAGTCTGTAACAGGATCAGGGATTTCAGTGTATTATCTTATGGAGACGCGGTGTTTAATAAAATGAATGGCAAGTTGGTAGCCCTTCTTTCTAAAGTACATTTATTTTAATGTAATACCGCTTCACTCCAGAATACTACAGTAACTAGAGACTCTCAAAAAGCAGAGCCGTCAAAAACAGGGTTATTTTGAGGAGGTTGCAACATTTTTATACGCAACAATTCTGTTTTCTTGGATTCGCTAGAACGAAATCTTCTACAAGCCATTAATCAATGTCTAAACAATCCTCATAACTGTAAATCTATCATTTTGTGTCATTTCAGTTCTTTTAACTGTCCATCTTCTTCGCAGACAGAAATCGGGTACTCGCGGCGAACTGGCGCCTTGTTAGCCAAAACATCTGTCAGCAACGCTAGCGAAGGACAAATATTGTAAAGAATGGAATCTAATGAATTAAGCGACTAATAAATATAGATTTTAAAGTAACTGCGCCTGTGGGACGGTGTTATTAAACTTAAATATTATATTAAAAGACCTATGGTTAGAGGATTTCCCAAATTCTCAGATCAAGCGCAACATTCCGTCATTGTTAATTAGATGTTAATTTAAACTGGGCACGCGGTACCGTCAACTGGACCCCCCATTGATATAATGATTTAAATAAATGAGAATATAAACAAGGAAACGATAGAAGGAAAGGCATTAACTAGAAAAGAAATGGGTTTAATGGGGAACAAGTTGATAAACAAGTTTCGATTAAACGTTGTAGTCTGTTTAGGTGTCATAGGTTTGAAGACAGACTATACAAGAAAGAATGTAAAACTCTTCTGTTTCTGGGCCCTTCTTAGAATTCCAAAATAAACAGAAACTTATTAATTCTTTCAAACCCTACACTTCATCACGTCGAAATTACGCGGTGCCGGGTGTAGCAAAATTTTGCCTTCAACTAATGAAAATGAGGCAATTATGAACCTTTTTGAACGCAGAATTTTGCAACACCGCGCACCGAGAGTGAGGCTGGCGCGATGCAGTATAGGTTTTGAAACAGACTCTAGATTGTGATCTTGCTTTGATAAGGAACCTTATAATTTAGACGGTCCTGGGCCGGTCCAAGGCAACGGTGCTGAAAATTACTACTGGCTCTACTTACATCTGCCATATCGCTAGTTCTGAATACATGACACTGCTTTCTATAAGTCTGTCCTGTTGGTTCCATTGCTATATACGCAATTTCCTTCATTTCTTTTCTGCCGTGCACACTGCACACGCGGTGTAACGAATGCGAAAGCACCAAATCCTAAAATACAAAGAGTTACAGTATTAGTTGGAGTTATAAAATAGAACTTAACATCTTCTGTAATACCGCAATTTTGCCGTTTGCAAGCAAGCCCAATCCTTCTCTCATAAATACAAAATGAAGGCAAAATTTCAACCTGCCCCTTACTTGCGCGCAAATTGCAAGTAGTTGCGGTGCTAAAAGTGGGGAAGTAGGCAGATCTCACGGCGGTATAACTCTTGGCTTCGACTATAGTTCCGAATTAAAACCTTTATAGCACCGCAGATGCTTTAATACTGCGCCCCCTGTTAACTATATATATATACAACTACTGCTTTCTCATCGTATATTTATACTATCATCTAATATTATTTGATATTCTCCGTTTATTATTACAAAAATGACCTTTTTACCTACCGCAAAGGTGGATAAATGCATGTTTTTTATGTTTATCAGTGGGTCATCTTAAGATATAAAGGGAGATATACAGCACGCGACAACCGCGCTCCAATATCAATTACAGAACACAGGATTACTATAGGATTAGCAATGGGGCGATAGATAGATTGTAGTTAGGTCTGATAGTATAGTCAGGTTCCGTACAGTATGCCCATGAGTAAGGAGACCGCGTCTTCTCAGGAAATGGATCTTTAAATTTTGTTTACCACAGTCTATTTACATTCGAACAGAACTATAGATATATAATCGGATTCAAAAGTATTAAAGCCGTGTTAACAAGCAGAAGTGTTGCAATATTTTGTATGAGTACGGCAGAGCGAAAGCAAGTTTACAATTTGCTGATACCGCGCGCGTAGAATGTCAGCAGGCGCAGTGTTAAAAATGAAGAAATATGCAGCATACACGGCCTTATTACTTTTGAATCTGACTATAGAGGCTTGTGCCACTGTGCTACTTTTTCCAAAAACTTCATAATTTACAATTTTGAAAAACTTAAATTGACCAACGATCGTAATTTTCGACCGGTCAAGCAATTTGCAAAGTTTAATCTTTTTAATAAGCTTAGAAAGTGAACTCACCATCATTACAAGTGTTAGAAATACAATTAATTAGTGAAAATATATAAAATATTTGTTGATTAAACTTAAATAATGTTAAATAACCCTTGTGTTTGGTGTTTATAACTAAATATAAATAACACCTTTGGGCACAGTTTCTATACAAACATAAAAGTTAATTAATTATCACATGAGGTGGTCTAACACCTTATAAAACTATGTGAAATTAGTTAAATTAATGTAAAAAGACGGTCTCTTCAAAGGAATTAATTAACTATAAGAACATGTGATTCTCAAGCATTTAGTGAATTTGAAAGGTAGTTTGTAAAAGGTCGTTTAACAAAAGACCCTATATTATAGGGCTGCGGTGTTAAAAAATGCTGGAATCTAATTTAAGATATGGGCCGGACTTCTATTTTCGCCGTGACGAGCACTTAAGCTTAAAAGCTTTGTATATTTCCTAGCTTTCCATCTGGTACGCAAACTACCGTACTCCCATGGTAATTAAGCGGGTGATTTTAAACCTGTGGAGGCTCGCATATTGCGTATTCTGTTGATTGCAGTCATATATAAGACAATAGCGTAACAATATGAGCGGAGCACAATACGCAGTGCGGCGGTGTCTTTTTGTGCTCGCGGTAATTATAATTCGAATATCATCTATATTGCACCCATAGTAAAGGTTAACGAGAAAATCTCTTCCTGGCCGAATTTGGGCTGGGATTAGTAAGAAAGGTTTTTTTTTCAAGAAATATTCTTTAACTTTGGTAAATAAAAATGTTTGAGTTATTTTACTGGGCTATATTATATATTTTGAAATTTTTGCTTGTAAATACAACTCTGGAAGTCCACTGCTATAATGTTGTTCAATAATAAATGGGCCTAGTCTTCTGTTTAGTTTTATAAAGAAGTTTGGTATTTTACAATCTTCGAAGGGAAACGTATTTAGCTTTAAATTGTTAACACAGTACCTTTAGGCTTCGACTATATATTGCTGTTATAGTCTGATTCAAGAGGACTAATGGAGTGTAGCTTGCGTAATTTAAGAACATTTTGCGTAGATTTTCGGTGTTCGAATGCTTTCAGAGCCATTTTCAACGAGATTCTTTTTTAACACTACCATTATTACTCTTGAATAGAACCAAAGGCGGGATAACTTCCCCCGACTGGTTGAAGGGGGATTTGCTAATATTATTTAAATACATAAAAGAATAAATAATATAAATACAAACCTCTCCAGACACTACTTTGACTCCTAACAATGAGACTGATATCGTCACTGGTTTAAGTTGAGCAAATTGAAATTTCTCAAGTCTATAGGCAAGATGGTCAGCAGAAGTATTGCTTATAGGGAAAGAACCCAAATACTGAAAATAAAAAGATTAAAAGTTATATTTAATAATATTATTAAAACATTGTCTTGTAGCAGAGTGTGACCGTAGCTGGAGAGTTAGTTAGTTATAATGAAGATATATATAATTTGTATAGTTTAACGCAGTATTCTTCTTAGCAGCGGTGTTAAATAAAAAAAAATGTATTTTTAAAGAAAAGCCTCCCAATCAGCGGTGGATCGGGCCGGCCCGGCCGGGCCCCACTTCTGCCAGCCCTGCTCCCAATCCACCGATTTTCCATTCATTTGTTATATAACACCGATGCTCTCCAGAATACCGCGCTCTAAACCTAGTTCTTGCTACAGACTATATGTTACGAATATCATTTTCAAAACACCCCTGCTACCATATCGCCCATGTTTTAAACTAAATTAGTATATAAAACTAATAAATATAAAAACATTGGTCGGGTCCATCTAACTACTCTTAATTTGTCAGTTACGCATGTTTTGTGGCTAAGTAAATACTCTATAACAATTATTGTACAATCACTTGAGACAGCTAAAACACATACAATAATATTGATTTACATAAACTATCCGAGATTTAAATATGTTTATATATGGAATTACATTTTGTATTTTTAACATTAGTGATCAATTTAACTAATTTAAAAGTTAACAGCAACTACGGGGCAGGTTGGTAAAGGTGTCTTTATTGAAGGAATTAATTTTATATGCATTGAAACTTTACAATTAGCTATCAGCGCCGAGAGTAATAATCGAGTGTCATTTGAGTATTTATTGTATTTTTAACAATGCAGCTGCAGGCAAATTACGCGCATACTTGCAAATTACAATATTGAACGGAGAGTAGCCGCAAGATTCTGGCGCGGTGCTAGCAAAAGGGGTTCAGAAGAGCGTTGAATTGTTTACACTCCATCCTTACTCTTGGCGCTAACTATAGGTTTCCAGCTCAGTATAATAAAAGCATCGGTGTTTTATAAAAATGAATGGAAAATTGGCGGACTCAGACCCTTTTACTTTAAAAGTAATTGTTACAACACCCCTTCTTACTAGTATACTGCGCTAAAAACACAGCTCTGTTAACTAAGATCAAAATAATGTGCAAATTTAAATGTATAGTTCCATTCAAGAATAATAATGAAGTGTTAAAAAAATAATCTCGTTGAAAATGGCTCTGAAAGTCTTCGAAAACCGAAAATATACGCAAAAATTCCTTAAATTACGCAAGTAACACTCCATTATTCATCTTGAATGAGACTATAACAAAGAAGCTACAAAGAATAATCCTTTGTAACAAGTGTTTTAGGTTCATTGGAGGCCACATTGGGATATTAATTGATACATTTACGAGCATGTTAAACAATACAAAATAAGACTATAAATCATTTTAACAAAAGCCCAAGAGCAAGCCTGTCGATTGCCGGCAGAAGGCGATAGAGTTAAATTCAAATTTAGGCCCGAAAAGGGGGTTGTAAAACTATTTTTGTTGTAAAAAAGTAAGTTAAAAAGGTGTGTTTAGATATTATTTTTGATACGGACATCTGTTTATTTAAAGATAAAATCATGAAATAGAGAACCGACAACATATGGTAGAAGATACGGTGTTTTTGTAAGCGATAGGTGAGCGTTTGAATTACTTTTCTTTATGGGGGGTTCAATAGGACCGGCCGGAGCACTTCAATAATTTATATTGTAGGAAAAGACTTTTAGGCTTAATACTCGGCTTAGTATAGTAGTTTTTAATAACTAAGTTACATTGAAATCATCGGCATTCTTATAAAACACAGTAATGTTAACAAAATGTAGCTTATGGAAATCCGGGGTGTTCACGGGCTGGCCCGTACTGACAATTCTGCGGCCGGGCCTGTTAAAACTATTTGAAACTTAAGCAAAACTTGTAATTACGGTTGAAATAATCCCTATTTAAAAAGATATTTTAAAAGAAATATATAATCTCTTTTCTCGTTGGCAACAAAATCTTTTCCTAGATTATGGGCGCGCGTGCGCATTACAAATTTACAAGCGCCAGCTGGCCAGTACAGATTCATATTTACTTAGATAAATAAGTATATATAAAATAAAGAATCAACTTATATAATAGTAAATGTATTTATATGTAAAAACTACAAAAAACTATAAATACTTACAAAAGTTGAAAACCGACTCTTAGATTTGTAAGCCAAATCTTATTGGAGATAGGAAGCGAACGATTAGAATATTAAATAAATAATGTATTATATTTTATAATATTAATAATATTAATAATGTAAACTAACCTTAACATGCCATTTGAGGGTGTATTCTCTTGCATACATATTCTCGTTGTTATGACCACATTTTTGGCAACAGAGGGCGGGGACCGGAAAAGGGGCGGAGCTTATAGCAGGAAGGATAAAGGACTCTCAAGGAGATAAAGGACTGTCAGTTACAGTAACCCAAAGTGAAGGACTCTTTGACAGATTCATTTCCAAAATTATCATTATACTTACTTTGAAGGTTTCAAACGTTCAAGTTACTTGTATAGTCTATAACATAAAAAAAGACTTCAGACCGCGGTGTAATACATCAGCTTCCGCAATTGCGTATTTCTCTTTTTCACGACATGATACAAAATATAACTAGTACAATAATGGTTTTCTGGCATCAAACAAATAAATGCGCATCGAACCATATAATGGTTTTCTAATCTTGCCACATAACGAGCGATTTTACAAACCTTACACAACACCGCGCACTGCAGTTTTCTTTTTATTATGGACTGCATAACCTCATTAATAAGTTAGGTCTAGAGAAATTGCTTTGGCACTGCCTTACTCAGAGAAAATATAGCAATACCCCTGCAACCGCAATGTTTTTAACACGGCCTTATCACTTTTGAATCAGACTATATCCATGTTAGCTGCTTATACTAACCTCTATATCTTTTTCTTCTTCTTTTTTTATCTTCGACTTTCCTTTAAATGTTTGTAGTATCTTTGAATACATTCGATTGAAGGGACAACCCTTAAATAGACGAATTTTATAAAAATAACATAGAATTAATAAAATTATAGTGAAATAAAAAGCAGTTAAATGTAAATTTTATTAAATTGTAACGCAACAAAGTATTGTAAAATGTTAAAGAAAGTTATTCTTCAGCAAACTAACAAAAAAAAACGATAATATGAGAGAAAATAAGTAATTTGAATACAAAAGAAGTTTATAATGTTGGAGGTTACATCAACTGTTTGTAACATAATTGTAGTTATAAACTATGTAAAATTGATATTTTAGTTATTATGCTAAGAATATAATATAATAGAATAGAATGATTGATTTGTTACCGAGACCGTTAAAAACCTACAAATCTACAGGTTAAATGTTTCATATGTCTGGGCTCGGGAGGAAGAACAGTGCAAAAGTTTGTTTGTATATTCGTTTCACGAATAAAAATATTACAGAGGTTCGGAGCGAAGATGTGATATATAGATCTTTTAGAAGCGGGTGCTCCATATAGTCTATAACAAACACAACACCGCGCACTGCAGTCTTCCTTTTGTTATGGACTATACACCGAACTCTAGTTTATTAGACGCAGCTTCTAACCAATCGGCGACAGTTCATTCCAAGAAAATATCGAAGCTTGACATGAATGTTACTGGAGTTTATAGAGTTACAAATGGGATTATCAAAAACAAGATCAGTCTTTTAATTTAGCAAATCAGTTTCTAGCTGTAAAGCATATCAGGACCAGAGCGCTAAAAAGTATCTATTGACTCCAACTATACTCGAATCTGCTAAAAGCGCGACTAATCCGCCACTTTGCCGCTACTAGCTCCATCCCGTCTGAGTAGGTTTCTCTCTCGGGATTCGCATTGTAGCGCATGATAACATCTTCAATTATTCAACATGCCAACCGTTTGCCAATTCGTAATTTAACTTTAATTGGCTTTCGATTGATGGTTTGTTTGCTAGCTGGGTGGTTGGGTCACGCAACGAAATTATCTACAAAATCAAGAAAAATGACTCGAGAACCAGGAACTCTGGTCTCTAACTATACTATATCACAAGTGCGTTTCCTGCGGATTCGAAAAGATAAAATCTTTGCCAATTTTTATGCTGCCACTTTGAATAAAACCATGCCATTGGCAGTACAAATGCGTATTTGCATAATTTAGTAGTTAAAATGCCTTATTTTGGGGATTAAAAGATTTAATCTAATTATATTAGAGAATTAGGGAGAGTATGTATAATAGTTTTGTTGTAAACAGGGTGGTCCGCTGAGTTCCGCAAAATGCCGCAAAAACAGTTCCGGTATTCGGGAATCCAATACCCGAGAATCGTCCAAAACAGAACTCTGTTGAGATGAATGAACATATTAGCAATCGCCATATATTTCGTTATCATTTTCCTAGAATTCAAAAAAGACCGATGTTCCAGTATTTGCATTTCGGATATGCGGGAAACTTATGACAGAGTTTGTATTTGGTCAGTATTTTCTGATTGAAGCAGGTAATGCTAACGAAGAGAAATCGGGCAAAGCTATAGTTTTACGGTATGTTATAGTCGGTATCAAGAGATAGGTTTCTATCGCAGAATCCTGGGAATAGGCGGTGTTACAAAAGAATGAACTTTTTTTTTTTCATGTATTTCTTATTATCTTTTTTAACACCGCTCCTCCCGAAGATACCGTGCTACTAGAACCCTAGTTTTTACTAGAGACGATATAATTACAACAAACCAACTGCACAGATTAAAAGTTAAAGTTTACGACCTGAAAGCATTTCACGACCAAATATGGAAATGGGAAAAGGAAACACAGTTTTTCAAATTGAAGTTTGTAGCGTATGTACAACAATTTAAAATAGTAAACTAATACCCAATCCGGTAAAATTGCTATTACAAAAATCCTAAAATATATATTCAAGCTATCTATACCGTAACCTTTTGTTACTTTTTTCTCCGTGGGTATACCCTTCTAATTAGCATTAGCTGCTCTAATCAGGAAATGCTGACCCAATCACAAAGGTTACTGTAACCGGTCCCACAACGACTTTGTTACGTTGCGCAACATTTCCATTTATGTACTATAAGCCGGCTATTTGATGTTGGGATAAGAGTGTTACTTGTTCTAAATAACACCGCTATTTGTAAAATACGCAATGCTGTATTCGATACATTATAAGGACGACAAGTTGCGTATAAATAAATAGACGGATTAATTTTAAAAAAAGGTGTGAATAGCCATATTAAAAAAAGTATAGAACTCACAAGATGTTATTAGAAATATACTTTTGTCCTGAAAGTCGTGTATGCTTTTAGTGATTAGAGCAGCAGTCTCTGAATCCGTGAGGATCTGAGGCTGTTGGTTCGACTCCCCCCTTAGCTGCAGAAAGCTTCGGAAATCAGCAGATTATCTATCCGTGCACGTTTCGTGCACCCGAAGACTGAATGTTAGAAAGGAGCCGTCTCTGCTCGGAAGATTCCGGAATGAACGGCCGAAACCCTGCGCCGAAGAAATCTCCAGTTATTCTTATAATACTTTTAGTACTAGAAGGGCTTTCCAGTTCTAAAACATTCATACCGACATATGCTTTTAGGCATTACTGTTAGAATAATACCTATTTCAAAAATGGGTCTTACTCGTCGAATTGACAACGTCTGCACGCAGTATTTAGTAAAGTTTGTAAATTAAGTCTGTTGTAAGGGCCAGGTTTAGAGCGCGGTATCTTAGGGAACAGCGGTATTACAGAAAAATTAATGGAAAATCGGTCGATTGGTAGGCTTTACTTCGAAAATACATTCATTTTTACGCTGCACCTCATCTGATCACTTTAGTTATGTAAAGTCATATAGTATTTAACAAGGCAAAAACATGCAAACTTTTAAAAATAATAGTTTTCTTTATATAAAATGGTTTAACTAACAATCAATTAAGCTTTATCAACTAGAAAAAAGTGGTCTAAATGCAATTTCACGGCGGTGATATAACCCAGTTGAAATGGAAAGAATACGCAATTAATTGAAACCGACGCAGGTGCTGAAAAGGCAGCAGCGGTGTTAGAAAAAGTACCCAGAAGGCAACAAATATAGTATATTAGCTAATTAAGAGATGATTATAATGAACTGTTTAAGAAGGTGGACAAAATATAGATAACTTTGACCGCTCCAAAATGTGTCACGGTAACTGCAAAAAAATCAGACTAACATTTCCAGATAAGCCGAATCGGGGCGAACCAGAACCAAATTTGTTGACCTCGACCCGGTCCGGCTTTGAGTGAAACTAGTTCTAGAGCTTAATTAGTGATCCGGGCCGAGCCGAATTCTAAAAGTCCGTTTCTGTCGGAATCTTGCGGTTCGATTGGGGGCTAAAATATATCTCTTTGTCGTATTATAAAGGAACAGCTGTTAGCTAAATAACATGATGAAAAAAGAGAAAAAAAAACGAATGTTAGGAGGAAAATAAGTGATAATAAGAGTATTGTAGTCCGGGATCTAATTGGCCCGCCATTGTTCAAAAATTTCTCGGACCTCGGCCGGGCCGGCCCCTCAAATTCGCACCACTGTCGTAGTAAAGAGTAACATAATCAAGATTGTACTGTTCATTCTACTAGACAGAAAAAGAAGTATGAAGGTATAGTCGGATTCAAAAGTAATACCGCCGTGAAGGCTGCGTATTTCGTCATTTTTAACATTGCACCTGCTGGAATTTTACGCGCGCGGTATCAGCAGATTCGCTCTGCCTTACCCAGACAAAATATTGCACCACTCCTTCTTATTAACGCGGCCGTGTTACTTTTGAATCCGACTATAGGAGGCTTCAGTTAAATATCCATTGAACAAACTTTGTTAAAAGATTGACCTGGGGAGCGTAATAACTGTAACAATGGTGTTATGAAATCGGGAGATAACTAAGAAAGAAAACTTAGTCTGGAGACTCCGGAACTTCAAAAAAAATTTCCCCATTTCCGCATTTTGAGCGCCGAAGTATAAAGAAATACAAAAATACCTAGATGGGCGATCCAGCCACGGGTCTCTATCAGAAGGTAGGGAAATTTCTAAAGAATTTTATTCTTTGTATTCCAGAAACTAAAGAAATATAAACCAACGCAATTGCTTCTTGACACGGACTAAACGCAGGGTAACACCGTGAACTGAGACACAACTGAGACGTTCGGGAATAAATTACTCCTAGCGGCAGTTGTCTTTCCGCAATCCGCGGTGTTATAAATGGAAGGTCGCGATGGCGTTAATTTATTGTTTCAAATTAGTCACAAAAAGACTCGTTTTTAGCAGCAAAACTGCTGATCCTGCAAATTTTGCCTAAAAGGCGAGAAATTGCGTATTTTTCGTTAAGACACTTGACCAGTAGGACGGTATGGTGGCAGCTGGGGTGTTAAAAACTACAGTAGGAAAACTGGGACTAATAACAAAATCCAAAACTGGCCAAAACGGAACTATTTTGAAGTTCTTGGCAACATTTCTTATTCACAAGAAATATGTTTTAATTAGTTCGGTGTGTAGTTTTGGCAGAATAACGTTCAATATCTTTAGAAATACCATAAGGCTAATAAAATATCCAGGGCTGAGAATTTCACGGGCCGACCGGACCGGGGCCGAAAATTTGAGAAACGGGCCGGCCTTTTCCAAGCAATGAAAATACAGTGCTGAAGGTTTTTCACGGGCCGGCTCGGCCTGCCCATACTGAAAATTTGTGGCCCGGCCTTGCCTGATATTATTCTTTGAATCTAAAGTATTATTCAGATCTATAATATTTTAAACTCTTAAAACACCGTTGCAGTAATGAAAGAGACAATATTTTTGATAAGCATCGACTTAACGTCAGATTTGACTTATAAGCCTACTGAATACGCCTATCTTGCATGCAAAACAAGCGAAATTCAAGAGTTTTCTGATTATTTCGTGTTTTCTCTTTTGAAAACATTAGTCTATTGAAGTTGATAGTTTTGTTGACTTTTATTAGAAAAAGGATAAACATTATGATTGATGGTGCGGTCTAGGTGGGGCGCGGTAACAACACCTGAACAAACCAAAAACGATAGTAGAGTTCGAAATAATGGGTTTAAATTGTATAGAATATAAAAGTAGGGTAAATATTTAAGAACTAGTTTTGTGCACCCAAAGACTGAACGTTAGAAAGGAGCCGTCTCTGCTTAGAAGAATCCGGAGTGAATGGCGGAAATCCTGCACCGAAGAAATCTACTATTTACACTTACTACTATTGTGTGATACGAAATATACAGGAAATGAATTAAATAAGAATAACTATAACCATTTAAAGTTATAGTAAATTGTAAGTGGTAGTAAGACAATATAATACTATATGATTTAAAAAGCGCTACAATTAATATATAAAATAGTTGTTTTTGTCATTTTGCTTTAAAACGTAACGGTTTGACTATGTATACTATATCTTCATTTCAATATGACTAAACATATATCTATCTTATTTTGTCCTAACGGGAAGCTACCGTAACCCTAATCCTTTAAAGAATGAAGAAAGTGTTAGGAAATGGACTTTGTCAATGTTTTTGATAAGTTCAAATGCGGTCAAATTAGTTAGCAAGTGACGAGAGACATCTGTCTATAATGTAAGTCAAGAGAGAGTGCAGACAGATTAAAGGACTGGACCTCCCAGGATGAGAAACGCGCTATAAACAGCATCAGATGAACCATTAACAACATTTACGATCCGCTACTTAAGGGTTCCGGGATTTGTTAAAGAAGATGAGGTAGGAGTAGAGATATATATGATCTCATACATATTGAAGGAGTTACTTAGATTAGCATTAAAGTTTCGTCATAGTTTTCGACTAAAGTGGGCGGACTAATGGCTAACATCTAAAGGTTTAGAAAAAATTGAATTAGAGCACAGGTTTGCTTCAATTGCTCTAATAATATCTAATAAAATTGCGGTTCGTTCCGTAAGAAAGTGATTAGGCCACCGACTATAACCATAAACTAATCTTGCTTAACGGTGAGTATCACCTCCTTTACTTTATTGTTTAAATGGTGAATAAACCCCTGGCGGTGAAAAATGGTAAAATAGGTGTCATGTCAACAAATTGAGTATTTCGGGCCATTGAACAAAACCCGGAAGTCTATCATTACAGTGAAACTATGGATAAAATCCAACTGGTTACGTCATGTGGATTTTGAAGTTTCAGAATACAGCGTTTTCAGAGTTAACTTCTAAGTTTCTACTAAGAATAAGTAAATAATTGCGGGTGCGATAGCCTAGAGGCTGTGGGTTCGACTCCCCGTAGCTGCAGAAGGCTTGGGAAACCAGCAGCTTATTTATCCCATGTTTCGTGC
>JAQGAV010001995.1:0-17723 GCA_034691345.1 Phasmarhabditis papillosa
TTATGGTCAACTCCTACATAATAATTGTTATTGACTACGTAAGGACTGATAGTACGACGTTCGGCATCCGACATTTTAAACCTAAACTTACTTTATAGCTTGTTTGGAATACTGGATACGCGGCGTAGCAAAATTTAGCCTATCCAAAGGTTCGGAATTGCCAAATTTAATATTCTTTGAAGGCAGCATTTTGCAGCACCGATCATTGCGCTCGCGCTATCTTTAATTTATTTGTTACTGAGACCGTTAAAAAACAGAAAAAAGGATCTACTAGTTAAATGTTTCATCGGTTTCGGCTCGGGAAGAATGATTATGGCCTGGAGGCATTGTCAATCTCCTCCTGTTGTTTAAAAAAAGAAACTTGTTTGTTACTACCGTTGAAATTTGTACTTTGCATTAATTGTAAGCTTACCACTTTCCGTCGGCTATTTCATGCCACTCAAATCTTCTACAGGCGATACCGTAGAATTGTTTTTGACATAGCTCATTCAGTACGTCCTAAACAACCAAGTTTGTTTATACAAGCCACCGTTTAGAGTTCCTGGATTACATATAGTTGCTCAAACTCAATGTCAGGCAACTTCGACGATCGTGCCTAGTGGTAAGGAAGTTATGAAAATTGGCACCCTGGCCCAGATGTTGGATTTTTAAGTGTTGTATTCGGCAAGGTCCGGGCCAGGCTACAAGCCGTCTTTTGGAAAAACGACCGAACCTGGTCCTGACGTCGTTATTTTGAAGAGAAATGCCGACGTTATTCTTCCGCTAACCTGATCATATAAACTAGCATCTTTCGATAGTCTTTTATATAGTTCTTCTATCATTCCGAGCGTTGCATTTGTAGGAAATACTATCATCGGGTCGAATGAGAGTACGTCCCACTGAAAAAATAAAGTTTAGTAATAATGTAAATTTAACGTTAGTTTCGTATTGTTGAGTAAATCCACCTTTTAACCTTCTTGTTTTAGTTAACCAGCGTGTTTATTTGGAACGCTTCAGTGCTGGTTTAGGAAATTTATATGATTATGCTAATTTTTGAAAAATTAATATTATAACTGTTCTAGAACAGAAAAAGATTAGATTCACATTAAGATCCGCCCACTGTGCAAGTGGCGCACCCAAAAATGAGCGTGGTGTCTTAAAATGCGCAGCAGACTTGTAGTCATTTATTGCAGCTTACTTTAGTTGTATCACTCTTAACTGGGACTACAATATCAGCATCATCAACGGTATCGAAATGTACGAAGAAATCAGAGGGGTCTCGTAACCAAACGGCATCTGTTTCAATAACTACATGGGCGACGTTACCCTAAAACAAACCTAACATAATTATACTCTAAATAGGGGGCTACATGAATTGCAATTATATCAAAATTGCATTATAGTCTCTATCAAAAGAAAGGGGCAGTATCGTTGAAAGAGGAGGTCTTAGCTTGAAATGAATGTATTTCGGAAGAAAAATCTTCAGAAAGTCCTAATTTTTATTTAGCATCGCTGCTGCTAAGGATTCTGCGCTAGCTCTCGATCTAGCTCTCGATACAAAACTATATTAACTTGATGACGTAACATCTTTCGGAGCCAAGTGTTATATTACCTTAACCAGTATATTGATCATTTGCATCCGTAATGTTAGGATGTTGATATAGTTATCAGATCCCCAACCAGCAGCGGAGTTTAATCTAGGTGGAGCCGGCAGGTGAATACAGTTTACCTAAAGCCGATATTAGTACTTTATGTTTATCAGGGGAGGGTTTCCACCAGCGATGTGCGGAATTCCGCATTCCGCACATTTTGCAAAAGGTTTCGCAAAAGTTTTGCATTCGACATCCGTGTTCTGCGAAATTCAAAAAGTGGGGTTCCGCACATGCCTGGTTTCCACCTCTTATGCTTATTTCTAACTCACCAAGGGCCATTCTTTTACAATCCGTTTGCAAATACGTTCGCTGGTAGCTACAATTAACAGTCGCTCGATAACGGTCTGTAAGAAATTAAATTTGTTTAAAATATGCATGGAAACGGATACATCCAAAAACTGTACCGAATACATCTGTCAAATTCAATTTCTGTGAAACGCAAGTACAGCTTAGACCGTGAGGAGTCATTCCGAGCTCGCACGGCGTTCCCAAGAAGCGCCCAGACACATAAAGAATTAGTTATACTCCATTATTCTCTCGGCTGTAACTGTATATCGGCAAATCGGGGCTATTGCCAAGCCTGTTTTGTTGTATTGATCTCAATAAAAAACAATTTAAAACTCAGAATTTTTAAGTTTTATACGGTTATAATCAGATTCAAAAGTAATATCGCCGTGTAGGATGCGTATTTCTTCATTTTTAACACTGCGCCTGCTGGCATTCTACGCGCGCGATATCAGCAGATTGCAAAATTTCTTTCACAACTGCCTTACTCAGACCAAGTATTGCAACACTCCTGTAACCCAATTTTATTAGCACGGCCGTATTACTTTTGTATTCCACTATACCTTGCACAATAAAGTATATAACTATATAGCAAAATGTTGTTTATGCTTCCAACCTACCCCAAAATCAGCAACATTGCACATCCAGTTGAGGGTTAATCTTTCAAATGCTGAATTGATAAAAGTAAAGTAGATGAGATTCTCTCCGTTGTTGGACAGATCGGTTCCGAGATTGACGAGCGACTAAAGTGAACATGTCAATAATTCGCTTATATATAGTCCTCGGATAAACTATAGCAAGTTAAAGGTCTGAGTGGTTAGTTTAATACTCCAATAAAATTTGCAGTATAGTATACCCTTGCTTAGGCATTGGCCGCCGACCAGGTGTGGCAAGGGCATTATTGGTCGGTTTCGAAAATGAGGGCCGGCCCGGGTCGGCCCTCACTTTTGCCCGCCCTGCCGCCGACTATAGAGATACTCACTTCTTTAAAGTCGTTGTCGATCAGTGACAAACTGTTTTTTAACTTCTTCTCGGCTGACATATCTAGAATAAACTAATCTAAGTTTGTATAAAATCGTACAAACAATCGTATACCTATATATCATCAGTAAATAGTCCAATTAACAACTTGTTATTATTATAATAAATATAAAAGAGAACGAGTGAATAAATCTGAGTTAAACAAAGTATAAAAGTAACAGTTAAGTTAGTAAATATAATTAAATTTTAAATATAATTAAAAGTATGTAAACTAAAGTAAAAGAAGCTATTGTGTTCGCCCTTAGTCCTAGACGAAATAGCTTACTATTAGTAATGTTTTGTGTATTTTCTGCTCCCCCCATAAACCGTATATGGGCAAGATATGTGTACATCCCTTTGGTGGCGAGAATCCTATTCCTTCTAATGTTAAATATTTCTTATTGTTACCTCTTATGTATTACTGGAAAATGGAATAAATAATAATAATAATAAAAGTTGAATCTACCTCAAAGTTTCATTGAATGTACTACAGATGCTTTTTGAAGGTGAACGCCAAATTTAGTAACTGTAGTTATGTTTATCCTAGCATTGAATCATTCTAACTCTAATCATTTTTGTTTTCCTCGTAAACAAAATAAAATCAAGGCTGACGTCCCGAAAACTCTGCCTTTGATTCTTAAGCTAGCTGCCAATATCTCTATTTTTTGAAACGCTAAGGTTCCGAAACTCTTTTTTAGGTAAGAACCGCAGTACCTCAGTTAGTTTTCAGTTATTGTATATTAACTTCTTACCATCATCCGGTTGATCAAAGAATAAATTTGTATTCAGTATAACATTAGCTGAAATAACATTTCCTCGTCCGTTCTTTACAACCACATGTTCTTTCATTATTAAGGGGCCATCGCTTAATTCCTAAATGAATATAGTGCCTTCCTAAACTTTGTAGGGAGGCATCTATGAATCATATTATCATTGGAAAACCACTCTGACATATAACGATTAAGCAAAAAGTTAGGAGGAAAATAATTACTAGTAGGGCTCTTCAATTCAAATTTAAATAGTGTTTAGTTCCAGTGGCCGTTGTATAGAAATGCCCGGGTGGGTGCCCGGGCAGTTTTTAGCTTGCCCGGGCAACCAAAAACTTGCCGGACACCCACCCAGGCAGTTTCTATACTACAGCCACAGGATCATTAACATGTGGTATATTTCTCTTACCTTGTTAGTGAAGATCCGTTCTTGGAACTTTAGTTCATACGAGTTTGTATAAACATAGAAAGTACCAAGTGCAAGAAGATAACAAACACAAACCGTAATAAACAAACGGATATACATTACATCTCTGTAATTACAGTAAGCTGTTTTTATCTATGAAAAATTAACAATTAAATTAAAAACAAACAGTAAGTTGTACTGAACTTGTGTGCAGACGGTTTTGGGGAGGGGGGGGGGGTCGACATGCCAGATCTGTTCGGGTAAACCAGATTCAACCCACTGAATAAGGTGTGAACCAAAGCTGGACGAAAGTCAAAAATTTTCTTTCACGAAATTCGAAAGTAGGCGAAAGAATATTTAAACTGCTTTCGCGAAACGCGAAAGACTTTCGCCCAGGTCTGGTGTGAACCCTCGATATCAAAGAAAACTTGGCTGGACCCAACGTTTTTCTGAACCAGTCGTTTAACTCCACTAACAGCAAGAAAAATATACTTTCCTCAGGTCGCAATAGATTTCAATAAGCAGTAATAATAGGAATATTTGTTCGATTCGACTAAAACAGGTCCCCCTTTAAAACAGTGGGTGTTCTCTAAAAGCGGGATGCACTCATGCAAAATAGGCAAAATGCGCAGGGATGAATATATGTCGATACTTTTGAAGAAGTTTTTTAGTTTTAAATTCAGTTCATCCACATCACAGCTGGTTATCCGGCAGGCCCAGCTTGACCTGGCCTCCAAAATTTTAGGCCGGGCCGGGCCGGTAACCAGCTCTGATCCACATATAAAGAAACTAAAATGATAAGCGCTGCTCGAAAACTGCAACCAGGGTATAAGTTTCTCTTAATATGTTGGCAGAATTCGAAAGATCGTGGAGGCATCGAATTCCCATATAAATAACGGTACTCCAACTGGTCTATTAGTTTTTGGAGAGAACTATTTTTCAACTCGGGGTTTATAAAGAAAGCAGTGGAAACTCCAGTGGTGGGAACGGGCCGGCCTTAGTCTAAATTTTGGGCCCAGCCTGGAACCGGAAAATTCACCGTTGGGAAATTCTAACTTATCGCAATTAACCTCCTAGTGAAGGATAGGGGTTTACAGAAGGGTAGTACCAGACGTCACTAGTGGAAGCTACTTTTACGAAAAGAAACTAAAAAAGATACGCACTAATTAGATATCTCCAGATGGTACCTCAGTTCTTGAATTTAAATCAAATAATGTTATGTGAAATGAAGTTGAACGGTTGAACGCTCATATAATACATCTATAAATGTGTTCGCTTTTTAAGTTCAAGGCCGCACCCGGGACAGACCACCTAGTAAGAGAAAGGAAATAATAAATATAAGAGAGTGGGACAAGTAGGATAACAGACAAACATGACATAATTGAACTACTTTATATGGGAATGTTATGAAACTGTTTCTATCCTTTATGAGACAATTGAATTTACCGTTTGATGGCCAGTTATCTTGGGGACCAAGGTATAAGGGGGACCAAGAAAATGAAAAATTTTAAAAAACCTGAGTGAAGGTTACACAGAGTGTGGCTAAAGTTAAACAGGAGTAAAATGGTTGCCTAACTATAAGCCTAATAAAAATATAACTATTTTTTGAATAAATTACTTTTGCTACAGCACTTTTTTAAAATTTGGGTTTTTTTCGGTCCCCCAGATACCTTGGTCCCACGTGGTCCCGTTTGATAGGGTCGTGATTTATCATTGCTTACATGATACAAGGCATTCTTATGGTTAGTATGCAAGATTCAATTGCTCAGCCAGTTTTGAAATCAGGGATTGGAATTTCAAGGGTCGGGGCCGACATGTTGGGAAATCGACCAGGGCCGGGCCTAAAATTTGAGGCTGAAATGGAGCTGTAAGAATTGATTTGAAAATGTTTTTGTAGAAAAAAGCTTTAAAACTAATAATCATCTAGGAGCAAAAGGCTGCAGACGGAGATCATATTTATTTTCAGAAATCGTTCATATCCATTCAGCAATGCTCCGATGAGGTTGTTTTGGAAATTAGGTCCTTCCGAAATCTATTGGTATGATAACCTGAATTTCTTCTGTAAATTGAGGGATTTGGTTTCAGAAAAGTGAGACTCGTGTCGTTTGTGCTTATGATCATTTGGAAGATTATAAAGTCAAATCAGAATCTTCGAGGATTATTGTGAGTAAGAACTGGAGCAGCAGCTTCGGAGGCAGGAACGGGCCGGGCCGGCATGTAGACAACATTTTTCGGCCCGGGTCCGGCAGACCTTTCTAAAGTTTTGATCGCAACTTCTCAATTCTGAGATGTTAATTTATCTGTAATGGTTGTGTATCGTGATCATTCGGCTCAGTGTTCTACTATTCTATAATTACATATACAATATAAGAAGCGTTTTCAGATTTACAACTCCTCTCAATTATATCATATTGATTTCCACAATATCAACAATTTAACAAATCACAGGTAACTCAATCGACGTTAGCTGGTGCTCCCATAGCCACTCAACACACACACATTATATATAGTTTAGTAAACCATACAACCACATTTAGTCATAACACTATTATAATTGTCTATGTCGCTTCAAGAAGGCCCCATTTCCAGAGTTGACGGCCTTGTTGATGCTTTTATCGATAATACTGGAGAACTTGTCGTATTCACAAGAAGGGCTGAAATGATAAGAATCAATAGCAGCAGTGATAAAGGGTAATCACTGCGTATTTTGACGATAAGAATAAGCAATTTATACACTTTGTTGACCCAAAAAGTGTAGTTGTATAGACGGGTATAGTCAGCGCCAAGAGTAATGATGGGGTGGAAAGAATTCAACGCTCGTCTGAGCCCCTTTTGCGAGCACCGCGCCAGCATCTGGCGGCTGATTGGCCCAGTGAATAGAAGCTTTCCCCTCATAATCTGGAGGTCAATGGTTCGAATCCGGACTATACTATATTAGTTAAAAATAAAGTTAGTTGATCTATTTGATGAAGCACAAGATCGGAGATATTTGGAGCGGAGATATGGGTCAAAGGAAGCCTGAATGAACTCCATAGAAAAGCACCTAGGATGCGGATGATTCTTTCTTCGTGGGATGCTAACCATCAACCACTTGTTTATGAAGCAAAATGTCCAACCACTAGGCCATCGCGGCCTCTAGTTTTTATTTTTATTTTTATATTTGAAAACTTACAGAATATCAGCTTGCTGTTCACCTAAATACTCCTACCGTGGGAGACCTCGTGGGAAAATGGAAAATATAGAAACATTCTTTTAAATTAGCAAGTGATTGATTTAGTTCCATGACATTCCTATCACCGATTTTCAATCCTCTAATATGTGTGATCTACGAACCGGGTAGATATATTCATCTCGCCACATCAGAAGAGGTCTCTACATGTTCTGTATCAGATCCACTCAACTACTCTTCCTTTAAAGCTATGCCGGTAAGAGCCTATTGAGACCAGACTCCGCATTGGGCCGGCCTTTCTGCAAGTTGTTTGACCTCGCCCGTACCCAGGGCCAACTTCTGGGTATCCTGAATAAGATGGTCGCGTGTAAACATAAATAAACCACCCGATGATAATATCTAATATTTCTTTTAATGTCATATGCGAGATCACGATCATTAAGTAGTATTGAAGGTGTCCAAATGTCGATGGTCCTTGCTGTTCTCATCCCATTCTGTCCAAAATATTCAGTCGTATCATCATTCCACCTTCTTGTTGGGCGGCCCCAGTATCTTGTTTGATCATAATGGGTCAATGAAGTGAATTATTTTAGCCTTCTCTCAGTTTCCATGTTTGCGACTTGATAATATCCTTACAATAATCGATAACATCTCAAATCACAATCAAAAGTTACGTCCGAACTTAGTTTAGGTAACTCCAAAGACAAGACTGATCTATTGCAGCGACAAGACATTCATGGCATTCCACAAAAAGATTCAGAAATGTCAAATATTCGACGTGAAACAAGGGTTGGTTGTTGCCATAAATGGTTTCCAAAGTATCTCCATTTATCATAGTATGTAACTCCGATATGTTGGTTTAATTGCTCCAGAACCATTATTAAACTGGCCGTCTCCGCTCAGCATGTTGCTGATCTGATTAATAACTTATTTTAAATGCAGCCTTTGTGGCTTATTGCAGCATAGTGTCTCATGAATTCTCCTTCAACCATATGGAATACACAGTTGATATGATCTGGTCAAATGGTCAAGTGTACTCACTAACAAGTGGCGGAACTGTTTCCAGATGGAGCTTGTTAGTAAAGGGGTAAGAGTGTCAGAAGATTAATTGTAACTGATATGACATTAACTGAAGCGTGATGCAAAAAAATGAAGATGACTGGTTTTACATTCTAATGCGCACATCATAGTGGGATGTGTAAGTTTTTGAGGGTCATAACTGGTTGCCCATTAGGTTTTTAAAGGACTCCAGCAACAGGAATCGTTTTAATTAAACTATGTTTACAAAATATGTATCCTTCAGACGAAAAATTAGAGATGTCTCCTATCATGCGCGCTTACCATACTGCAAGAAGTTGTTGCAAGCGGACAAACAAGTAAGCAATCAAACAAAAACATTCTTAAAACCTTTTCAGAGGTTCACCATACAAACGCTCGACCGCATATATTTCATAGTATTTAAGTAGTAACTAATTTATTGGTATAGTCTCTAAATAAATATTAAAACCATATAAGCCCAGGTATGCCAAACCGACCCCAGCTAGCTACCTGGAAATAGCACTGGGTACAGAGTGGCGTAAATATTGAATTTGCATTAAGGAGGTTTACAATGATAACGATATAAGGGAATCATAGAAAATGATAGAAAAGTTTAGACTTATATAACCCCAAAAGAGGTCATCTATCTAGAGAGGCAGTGGGAAAAGTAATCGAATGTATTCAGAATCTGTTGTTCACAAGACTGGGAACATGACGAGGAAATCTAAAATAGTTGATAAGCTAACAGTTTTAACTGGTTTTACTCACGTTGCCATAACCTTGTACAACAACTCCTCATTGCTCAAGATATCGCGAAGAATTAGCTGCTCTGTTGATGGGTCAGTCTGCGTACCGGTTGAAACACTTTCACTAAAAAATATTCAATATAGTTTAAATAGGAGTTGGACCTGAATACCTGGGTAGTACTCCGAGATTTCCAAAGTCATTAAGTAAGTTGTCTGCTGATGATTTAGCCCATCTACTATCAACACTAGACTTCGTTTTCTTTGTAACACATTCTAAGTCTGTTAAGGATGTATTATCAGAAAATGAATCCGAGCAATCGGAGAGATGTTGATTGCTAAATACAAGTTATATTTCAAAAATATTAATTGGTTACCTAGCAGCTTTTTTATTTCCTGGTGATAAAGGTGAATCTTGCAGTATAGAATCCGAAAAAAGGCCATTTTCGTGGAAAGAAGGCATCTGAATGATGGTATTTGCAAGTTGATAGGCGATATAAACTAACTGAATTAGCTCCGTTTCCAAACGGATTTTCAGTAAAAAGACGTGTGTTGTCGCCGAATATGTCAAGCAACTTTGATACTTCATTCCCATTTGTTACTGGTTTAGATGTAGGTGGTTTCACATCTTTTACTTCTGATTTCTTTCTATTTACTCCAATAGGTGATGGAGCCGCACGAGGGTCAGCTGGAGGCTGAAACAAAAAACTAATTTATTCTCATTATCTGAAATGCACCTCGATTGGTTTTGGCATATTAATAGTTCCAGTGTGTGGGTGTAACGGATGATGCAGTATTGGACGACCATCCAATCCTAATGGAGTACATAATACTGCTCTGTGAGCGTGTTTAGCCTTTCGTTGTTGAAAATAAACAGTGGCCCTGTAAAATAGCTAGCATATAAATTTGTTGTCTCATATAACAACCTGCATTTATTTCCCTCTTCAGGTGTTTCGTTATCATTGACATCAGTCCAAGCAAAAAATGCGTTACCATGCTTTGGATGTTCAATAACTCCATGATAGGAAGTGTTATTAGCAAGTGATTGAACTGATTTAACCTATAACAGTAGTTGCGATCAGAAGTAAATATTAAAACCTACCACCCAACCATCATCGGTCATAAGTAGTTGAGAAGTAGTTTCACGAATCGATTCGTCTTTAACAATCTGAAGTTTTTTGTAAAATGGATGTCTTGAATTTTTTATCACCAATACTGATCCAGCTGCCCATGGAACATCTTCATATGCTCCTGTATAATAGGCTTCAATTTTAACTGTAACCATGGGTTCTAATCCAGGAACAAATGAATTGGAAGAAACATAAATCCTGCCTGAAATAATTGTTTGCTGCATATAAAGTAAAGTAATGGTACCTATCAAATCGTTCCATAACCAAGCACATCTTGTAGAATATGCAACTCTATTAACAATTCCATACACTACAATTTTCAGTTTACTTTCGTCCACATCGTTATGAGCAGTTTCATAAAGCTTAAATCAATTTGATTAGTTAGCAAAATATATGACTTTATACCGTTCCTAAGTCAGTTATGTTACTTGCTGACCAGTGAACTCGATCATTGGTTGATATTATGCTTGTAGCATCGTATCTAATAAATCGACCAACTTTCATCCAGTGTTTTCGTAAATCAGGCGATACACGAGATAAACCAGAAAGCTATAACGTTGGCATTAAATCTACGAACTCAAAATAATTCTTACTGTTGAATAAACCAGAATGTCTCCATGGTCAGGAAAATGACAAATTACACCACACTAAAAATCAAGGTTTTATACAATTTGCAAAGAAAGAAAATACCTGTGCATACACTCCTTCATTTTTTGGTAATGGTGTTTTAGTAGCATCTAGTCCCTCGATATTAATTGACCAGGCAACATACTTACATTGATTGCATTCAGGTTGACGGAAAACCTAATAAATATGTATTATTATTGTTTAAAAAATAATGTTACCTTTAGTTTGACTGGTTTACCCATTTCACATCCTTTTCCTAACCAAGATCTATTAGGAACATTAGATAAACGACTTGAAAATGGTACAAATACTCGGCCGTATCTTTTAACTTCAGCATAGCAGTATCTAAAATTATATGAACATGTTAACTTGACACAAGAAGCATACTTTTCAAAAACTTCTGAAATTTTGCCCTCCACATAGCTTAAGTCAGATGATTTTACAACACTATTAGCAACGTAGGTACATCCATTTTGAGGTGGTGTTTGTTTGCTAGCAGTAAAGAATACTTCGTCGTCACACTGAATAATTTTATATAACTGGTGTTCAGTAGTAGAAAATATTGGGCTCACCTGGAAGGTTTCTCTTAAATCAACGCAACGAGAATCAGTCACAGCTGCAGCCTGCACCGGAAAATAAACAGAACCAAGACGCTCAGTTTCGATGACGGCAGATTTTTTAAACAACTGCAATCAATGAGGTCAAATTGAAAAATTGTTAAAACGAACTTTTTTAACAATCCCTTGTCCTAGGGAACGATTCATAGTTGCAGGTGTAGTAGCAAAATATATAATAAAATACCTAAATATAATTATGATATCTATAAACGAAAATAAGAATAAGACGTAAAAATATAAAGAAAGGTAATTATTGTCCTGGTTAAACAATACTGCTTACTCAAATAATTATGCTAACTGTTTATTTCATACAATTACGTACAACTGAGATGACTACAACAAAAATTATATTATGGTAGTTTATTGCACTGTAACGTAGGGTTTCCACAAAATAACGATTCCAACAATCAGTTCCATTAGCAAAAACAGCGAACCATTAGAAAGTCCACTTACTTCGTTGTTTTATCTGGACTATCCCGTTTTCGAACTGTGCGAAATTGCCGATTTTTTTGTGGAAAAAACATGAAAAGTTGTACATATTTTCATCGTTGAAATTCATCATTAGATTAGCATTTGATGCTGCATTGAATGCAGAAGACCCACTTTTAATAGCTTCAATACGAAGCGAGTTGTGATGGATAACTCGGTTCGTACTGAAGAAAAATAAATACAATTTTTCATGTTTCTTTTCTCAAAAAAAATCAGGAAAATCGCGGTTCCGAAACGGCCAGTTCTATTTCGGCCAGTTCGGAAACGGGATAGTCCCATCGGTACGAGTGCAACTATCTTGGATGCTGAAACAAGTGAACTATTATATTTTACAAGTCCAAACGTATAATCAACAATGAATTACCGGAGTTTTAAGTAACTTCCTAGTTCACCGTACCTTGTTGTACCATATCAATTTCTTGTTTGGTGAATATTGTTTTCTGTTTTCTGTTTGTTGATCCCCGTTTGTTGCAATAAATGTATATATAAATATGGAATGTTTGTGAAAAGAGTAAATAAATGACCTCAGTCCAAAAGCTCCAACATACCACAACCTCGAATATGCACAGAATATTAGCTACCAAAATACCAGTAAAAGTTATCTTCCATTACATATTTGCCCGTGTTCGAACGAGATATCTTCCTTCACGTAACAATTAAGTTTAACAAAATTATCATGCATAGCCACTGATTAATCAAATTTGGGCACGTCGAGGATCCTAGAATTCTACTATTGGAATTCTGCCCATTGTTGTCAGTTTTTGCCACCGCGGCAAATATTAGTCATCGCGGTAAAAATATGGGTGGTCAGTTACACTCGGCTGGAATGTTGTAAACACAATTGCTGGAAGATGGACAACAAGACCAATCTTTTAATAAATATCCAGTGAAAAATATGAATCTTGTTGAAATTAACGTATCCGTTTCTGTTTTAGCAAGGCAATTGAACCATTAAGCTTTCATAGGCGCTTAACCGGGACATCCGAAGATAGAACTAGTGAAAACAGAAGAGACAAAAACAAAACTATTCTGAAGGAAAAAATTCTCAGATCAAATCCGTTTTTGACCGTTCTGTCTACCAGTTATGTTTACTGGGAGTCGCAGTTTACCATATTTTGAGTTTTACATTGTAGTACTACGTATATAATCTTGTGGTAATATGTATATAAACACTGAGGAAAATAATTTCATAACAGGCTTAATCTATAATGAGGCAATTCAATACTGAAATTGTGCTGCCTGTCAACAACAAAATCGTTAAGTTTCCAACGCTCGATTAAACTTACACTACGAAAGAGAAAATTGAAATCGCAAGAAATGGCTAACTTTACATCGTTGGAGATAACTATTTGCCAGTGGGGTGCAACTTTAGAAACTTTATTCACCTTATTTAACCCTTATAAAAGAACCGCGGAGCATCTTTTTTAGTCATTTACTTCGCAAGATAGTTTCTTTTAATAAGTTTTGAACTCGTCTGAAGTAATTTAAAGCGGAAACATGACGCGTTTATATAAAAACTGTTATATACTGTTTCTATTGCTATGCAAATCTAGTTTATAATTACCGTAAATATATTAAACTGGTTTAAGTTCCACTCTACCCATTTGCCAAATCATTGGTAGCTGAAATAATTGAAGGCTCAGAACCAATTTCATATTTTTTGGATAAGTTTCTTTGATAGGATAACCTTATTCACCTTTGAATCCCCTACCAACTTCAGTCAGAGCTGTTAACCCGGCCCGGCTTTTCCGGGCCGGTTTGTCGAATTAACATGTAATCCGGCCCGGCCGGGCCGGTCGGGTTAACAGCTCTGACTTCAGTGAAGAGTATTTAATTTAAATGCTACGGGGTTGATATTCGTTCATTAAGTCTGAAGTCATCTGATCAGCTTTTCTGGGTTCCGGAAATCGAAGTTCTGAATGAAGTTGGTCGGAATCCACAAAATCTGTTAAGAAGTCGATGTAAATAGTGCTCAAACCGTACCAGAGCCCTAACTGCCCATCTATTCTTAAGTTACCGAGAAAGGTATAGTCGTCGACTTTGTTATTACCGAAATGCTTACCTAGTCTGCTTTTTTCTGTTTCCTAAACTATAACTAAAAGACAGAGAAAAACTTGTGGAGTATCCTAGGTAACCAGTTGCTCTATACTATTTATAGTCGTGGTAAGCCTAACTAAACTTTATCCTACAGAGGGGTGGGAAAGGATTTGTCGGCACAGGAACGTACTTCCAAATGACGATACTGACCGAAGATTTTCTCAATATAACACGTTTTAATTAGCTTTATTGTGTATTCCGTTCGTAGCGAAAATAATGTATTTTAACAAAAGAGGTATCTTAAAATGGAACCTAAATTGCGAAAAGGATCATTCATACTTGAAGACTGCACAAATAAAATAAGCAACTTACAAGTGCAGATTGACCAGACGTGAGAAAAGTCGGTGAACTACCCAACGTATCTGAACACACCGAGAATAGGAGTGGGTCCATTGCCCAATTCATAGTTGTTCAATCGGCCAGGCCTACTTCTGGACATCGGCAATAATCTTTGGAAGTTAATAATTTCCATATTGAATTTAACGCATGATAGTTGTTTTGCCAGCAGACCGCAGTGTTAAGGGTCAATGGTTCTGTGTATTACGGCAGTAGCTAATAAAATGTATATGAAAAATAAAAAAATACAATAATATTAAAAATGTTAAAATAAAAACGGATGAAATATTAAGCGAGACGAAGCCCCTTATATAATGGATATATAGCGTAAACCAAGATGAAAGCATGCTGAAATCAGAGCTGTTAATCTGGTCGGGCCTGATCAAAAAATCTCAGGACAGACCAGTAAAAGCCAACTCTGATATACTGTCCCATTTAATTGATCGGAAAAAATCCATACCAACAACTACGAATGATTACTTGCCTACTAAATCATAATTACAAAAGAATCTTCATTTCAAATGTGAATAACAACAACAGTAACCTCAGCAGAGTTCTTTCTGAGCAACAACATAACAAACAGTAAAATAAAACAATAGGTATTTTTAAGCAAGTAGCTTTGTAGACTTGATGGTGGCAGCACGGATACCACGAGACTCGCCAGAATACTTGTCGGTTTCCTTGCGCATAACTCCAATTTGTGATTTGACTTTCTTTGCAATTTGGTTGTATTTATTGCGATTTGCCACCTGCAATTAAAAAAATTAAGATATAAAACCAGTGATAAAACATACTTTAGCGTGTCTATTCTTCTTCTTCTTTGAGGTCTTCTGCATCTGTTTGTTTTCTGCAACCATCTTTGAGGCTAATCGCTTGCCATTTCCTACTTCTTCCGAAGGTTCCTCGAACTCTTCCGTAGCGATTTGCTCAGCTCGTTCGACGACATCCTGAAACGTTCAAATTACATAAAGAATATGTAATATAAGCGACAGCATCAAACGAGTGCTACGGTATGCGATCGTAGGCTAAATTCAAAACGAGCAAGATTGAAAATTGAGCCTATTTGAATAAAACGAAAGGCTGTACGTCTTAATTTAAATTCTACTCGACTATTTTTAAGCTACTGGGCTATTCACAATGGTATCCCAGAACATTAGCGCAAGAATTCATAGAGTGCCAGGAATATTACAGGACAACACTTCTAGTAACGTTCATATGTGATCCCATTTGCTTCCTAACGAAAAAACAATAGTAACGAAAACGCAATTTTGTCTAACAAAAAGAACAAGCGCTCGCAATTATGAAAAAAATATTTTTAATCATGATATCTGTAATAAAACAAACAAATTTACCTTCTTCTTCTTAGGAAGAGAAATGGACGGCAAATCGAGTTCAGCGACATCTTCGCCATCTTCAACATACTTGGAGACAATGTTGATAACCTTAGAGTTCTCTTCCAGGAATAAGTCCACTTTTTCTATCATCTAAATCAATTCCATAGCTGCTTGCTAACTATCACTGCTACCTTTTTGAGTCGTGAAATTTCGACGAGAACTGGATGGACGTCTAACAGACTATCGGTCTGCTTTTTTTGGGCCAGTGAATCAGCCTTCAACTTCAGGTACATCAGAATATTCATTAAATAACTAAAATAAATTTAATGAAGTTGGGTAGAAACGAAACTTACGATGAGTAGACGTCGAAGCACATTAATAATTGTCTTCTAAGAGCAGATTCTTGAGGCAATGCCTTGACAACTGGTGAAAGTGGCTCGACAATAACGGACATCAATTCCTTCTGAGAGAATACATATGAAACCGTTCTCAACAATAAACTCACTCTTCGCTCATATTCTGCACACAGCTCAGCAGTGTTTTTATTCAATTTCTTGACATTGGAATAGGTCCATTCAAATGGTGTTTCTTTGATAACCTAGAAACATAGCTGCGTACATATATTCAATAGCCACAGGATAAAGAGTTTATGCTGTATTCCATTAAAACTGCTACATGTTCTCGGAAGCAAATAGTAATTTACTTGTTCTCGCTCGGTTGAAGCAGACATCATGATGCAGAAAAGTAGACTCCAATACTTACCTTTGCGTTCTCTTCTTTTTCTTGTTGATCGTCGTCCACAAACAAATCAGCCAAGATGCTTGTGGTTTTGTCCAGGGCCTTCTGTCTTCCTAAATATATTACATTATGACGAAATATAACGCAATCATACCCAATGCGTCTACTTCTTCTAGCTCGGCAGCTTCCATTTCTTCTTCCCGCATACCTCCCCAGTCCTCGTCCACATAACTGAAAAAGTACAATATTACTAAATTTAAATGAATTTTGTGGATGCAACAAGCAAGGAATAACACATCATACCGACAATAATAAGTATTAACATTTGAAAAAAATCAGATATTGTTATGATGTGCGTTCAGCTGAAAAACGAAATAAGTGAACAGGGACAACCAAGGAATGAAATAAATTTGACGCAATATCGGTCTTGGTGAAAAGTTGTTCACGATGGTGCACAAGAGGTAACTACGTTTGCCGAAATATTACTGCTTGGTAGGGCAGGAGACAGCAACGTTTCTTTTTGCCAGAAACAATCCACAAACTAGCTGATACGACTTCACAGAGTTTGAAAAATGCAATCAGCCATTAGGATGGTACTCACTCAGTTCCATAAAAATCCGTTCGTTTACGACCCCATTTGTTTGAAAGGGCTCCTAAGTAGCATATATGTAGGATATTTGTAAAAATGCACAAACCTTTGTTCTCCTCCTCATCAAAATCCGAAGAGTCATTGCCATCATCGAAACTGTCATCTGAGAGGTCGCCTTCCACATTCAGCACTTCTTCGACGTCCTTTTTCTGAAAATTAGTTGTTCACACAGCCTTCGTGAAACAAGTACCTTGCCCTTCTTGTAGGCATTCTTTCCGAGTTTCCTGGCTTTATCGTGGAATTTATCCACATCATCTCTCAGCTCCTCATTGTCGCTTTCAAAGTCGATATGCTTTGATCTATAAATAAACATTGGTAGCGTCATTTAATGTGTAAACTTACGCTTTCGTTCCTTTGCGAACTTTACCCATTGTACACAACGTTGTATAACCTGAATTCCAGTTATAGACGGATAGCATATAAGACAAAACATAATTAACAAACTAAAGTAACATAAACAAGCGAAATCAAGACTCTGTTTTTAGTGCAGTGAACGAACATTTTGTGTTTGCAATTTTGGACACTGCTTGACGAATATTGGGAATCGCGTTTATTCTTTGCAAAAAAGATGGGACTACCCCGAAACGTAACTGTCCGTTTCGTAACTGGTCGTTTCGTAACTGCCGAAACGTAACTGCCCCGAATCA